>JAOVVI020007555.1:0-14786 GCA_028571085.2 Nepenthes alata | reverse complement strand
AGGGTAAAGCCCGACCGATAACAGCGACAACGGTTCGACCACGACGGAACTCCAAAAGCACCCTCTCCAGCAAGCTCCGCAAAGTGACCCTCCGATAGAAGGAACAAAAAATCAAGCGCTTCCCTCAAGCCGAGATGGTTGACTAGAACGCTTGTGCCCTAAAATTCCTTTAAAGGTTTCGCTGTCGGACACCAATATAGAGAAGGAACATGAGAGTGGCCTAAAAACCGAGCCACCCCCGTCACGATAGGGGAACAACCCTAGAAAAGACAAGACGACAAGCTCTAACCACAGCTTCCACCCTCCCAAGACTTCCACTGATCTCGAACAACAATAATGTGGACTTCGGGCAAGCTCTGAGCGCAGCTTTCAGCCCCAGAGGACCCCCACAGGTCCTCTGCTATGGCAGTTGAGACCCTCTCCTTGCTCAATCACTTGCATCACTTTGTTAAGGGGTGGATGACCCATGGCGTAGAATACAGAGGCTCCCCCTATTTATAGCCGGAGCAAAGGTGGACGGGGCCATTAATACGAAGGGTCACGTTCGCTGCACCGTCAGCAAAGGTTAGCGCCAAACCTCGGGGCTACCCAGAATCTTCTAAGTTAAGGTTTAGCTTAGATGGTGCCTTGTATGAAAAGAAACAACAAATACCAAAGAAGAAAGCTTCAAAAGGAGGCACCTAGGAAAAGAACATGCAAGCTGGCCCATGCAGAGACATCCCATCACCGAACATACTGAGAACTGTCAAAGCACAGTCACCTGGTATGGGGGCTAATGATTGGTTTGATAATACCACAGGCTGGCCAACCCCAGGCCTAATGATCAATCACGACAAGGGGCTCAACAAACAATAGGCAAAACTTCAGAAAGGAGATCGATCTGGCTCAATCTAGACATCATTGTAACAGCCAAGATAAGGCCCAGGAGGCAATGGGCCTAAGGGACAAGCATTAACGGCCCAAACGGCACGAAACCAAACGGACTAATTCGAAAGTCCCTCAACCAAGTAGCCAGTAGAGCAATCAGAGCATGTGACTATGGTGTTTAGAGCATGTGTATGCTCTAAGCTACCTGAAACCTTCTAACGATTGGGTCAGAGAGACCATGTGCAGCCTCTACCCTGATGCAAAGCGACGCCTGACAAAGGCAGCTCCCGACACACCCCAATGGCCAGCGAACTCAGAAGTAATACCTGTCGTGGACCTTGGCGCCAAATTCTTCTCCACGAAGCATTACAAATATCCCTCACCACTACAAGGTGGGGGATTCCGGCCAGAGCAACAAGAGGACTACTCGAGCCCTCAAGGTCCTCTTCAACCTAGGGAATTGCCATCGACTCCCAGGGGTGTGTAAAGGGAGAGCCAAGTTTTCTCCCTCAGATATAGCCTCTTGCATCTCCTTTCGTAGTGAGCTACTCCACGAGTACACCTCTACTCACCGAGTGCTATCCTAGTGAGCTACTGGCTACATGCACCCAAGTAGACATTCATCACTCTAAATTGCTCCCTGTCGAGCGCACTGTAGGAACACAGTCCTCCTCTTACATCCCCTACATACATGCAACCTTATATTTTTTACATCTTTTTTACATTTTTTTATATTCTTTAGAAAGATTACTAATTTAAGCGTTAGAGAATAAATTAAAATGTTAGTCTCATCAATCTTTTGACCTTACATTCTTTCACATTCTCTTTACATCTTTCCACCTTTTCGATAAAGATTATTGGTTTGAGCGTCAAAAAATAAATTGGGTTGTGAGTTCCTTCAATATTTTTACCTCTTATTTTATAATTTATGGTGTGTAATTTTTAGATTAATAGAAATGAAGACCGGATTCTCTCTAACTCGACTCGTAATGAAAGATCGAGTGGCTCCCTAATCTGTACTATAATTTAAAAATTAATGATGCATTAATATCAAAAGCTCATAAAAAATTGCTAAAATTGATTAAATTTTTTCTTCACATATTTTTTTGACAAGGGTGGAATACATTGGAAATATGAGTGTTATTTTTCTTAATTTTAATAGGTCTAATTTGAATTATATATTATTTTTTAATCTAAATGTGAAAATTTTAAAATATAAAATAACTAAATTTAGTTTTTTTATTTTTTTATAATTTTAATATTTATTAAAATTAAATGTAAATATATTTGATGCGTACCTAGATTCGAACTTCGAACGGATTCGGATTCGTCTCGATGGTTGAACCGACTCCGTTTCTGAGCGCGAATCCTGTACACCACTAAAAAGCATAGGAGGTCAGTATGTCGACGTGAAGTTATCTCACCAAAAATATTCCGACACTCAAATCAATAAATAACCTTTGATGATCGAAAAGTAGTAGAAACTGAGAATTGAGAGAAAGAGAGAGAGAGCAGAAGTGAATGAATCTCCAGATGCAAGAGAGGCGAGAAGCCGTCATCTTGAATCTGGAGGGTGGGAAAGCAATGAACGACCATTGGAAATGCATTGTTGCCTTAGGTTTTTATGAAAGTCCCAGCAGAGAGATGAAGGCGAAAGAGTATTCGTTTGCAAGTGTGACTGAAAGCGTGATTGAAGGCGTATGCGTTTGTTAGTATCTTTGAACGCGTGCCTTGAATGATAAATCAATGGCTTATTTATGATTGAGAGGACGATCTTCCTTCTTTGGAAGGAGTGATTCCCTCTGTGATTTTTAGCTGGCTTGCCTACTGGAGCAGATGCTAGTTGCCAATCTGAGCGAGATAATTTTCTTCTGAGACGGCAAACAGCTTTCTAAACCGGTCACCTTCCTTCTGTGTGTGTTACCGTTGAAGTACTCCACTTGGCAAGGAATTGGAAAAATCTGATGCCTTCATTATGTAAGAGGAGCCAATTTTATCAATGTCCATTTCATGTGCTAGTTGGAATCTTGAAAGATGCCTGGGAAGCTGTTGTTGGCTGCCTGATGGATCGTGGGCTTAAACGGACTAGACCCTTTACTGTAGAAAAGCCTCTTTGGGCCAAATGTGCAGTATGCGGACGGTCAACGTTTGAGTTGACCGTCTGCGTGCGCATTGGCCGTCTGGACGGTCAACTCCAGTGTTGATCGTCCTGGGCCTGTTCTCCAACTGGGCCGTTGGAGTGTTGACTGTCCTTCTTAGACTTTCGTTGACTTTTTTGGGTCAATCTATTTTTTGGCATACCCATCAACATTAAAAATATAACTATTTTACGAAGAATTGTTATAATTTTGGAAAATTAGCCACGGAGATAATTTGTGATTATTTTTTAAAAATTAAATATTTATTTTGTGTTAATAACTAAAATATCACATTCAAAAGATTTCAAATTTCAATTTTGGCGTGTTATCACGTGACCCTCGTTTAATTTATCTGCCACGTGTCCATCATCCGAATGACCGATACAAATTTGTACGTGGTCGACACGTGGCATATAAATACCCGAAAAGTGATAAGACTGAGGGACAAGCGTTTCGGCTTTTTTTTTTTTTAGTTTAAGGGACAGCCATTAAGAGTTCTGAAAATTATAAATATTTATTTAATTTTTAATGGTTATGATTAATTTTATTTGAAAATATTTATTTAATAACTTATCTTATTTTAAAATATTAGTATTAGCTAATATTAATTATTAATTATATATGCTAAGATTGTATATAATTGTCCACGCCAAGTGACTTGGTCTTAAGAGGAGCAGTAGCTGATGGGTACTGAATCCCAATAGGTAGCCCTATTGATGTTAATTCACGAGAAAATTACCAGTTATTTATTTAGCTTATAAATAATATGTCTATCTGTATTTTTTTAATACTCACTGTGTCAAAAATAAAATATATTAGATCAGAAAAAAAGATTGATAACAAAAATTTTATTAATATTAAGTGCAAATCATAAAAAATAAACACTTATCTTTAGATCTTTAGACGTGCATCTAATTAGAAATAGTTACTTTAATTGTTCTTTTCAGGTGTTTGTCTATAAATATTTCAGAGAGAAGCACTCATTCTATTTAAAAGACAGTGTTATCTCATTAGTACAGTTTGATATTCTCATTGACAAGAGACTGATACTTTAAAGAGGTTATATTTTATGCTTACAGATAGAAAAGTCTTACTATCAAAGACCAATCAACAACTTTCCACCAAGCCCTTTAGATGAGCTTGACCTCTCTCCACCATAGCATAAAATAAAAGCTTTATAATTTAAATTTTAAGAATTGATAATTTATTTTATCATCTTACCCATTTTAAAATAATTTTAAAAAAATATTAAAATTATTTTATTTTATTAATTGTAATACATCAAACCCAAATAAAGATATTTAAAATTTAAATCTCACATTGAGTTAATTCCATTTTAAATAGGCATTAATTAAGGTACATATAAAGACTACTGTATGTAAAAGAAAGTAATATACCCTATTTCAAAGTGTTATTAATATAATATTATATTTAGATTGAAAAAAAATAATAATAGTTGAAATTAAAAATTAAATTAATAAATAATAAAAGTTATATTAAAATTTATAATAAATAAATAAATATATAATTATTATTAATTGTTTAATTTTTGTAGAATCTAAAACATAGGAGGAATGTAATAACTCTTCTAATTTCAAAGCGATATACACTACAAGTGGCGGTATTAGGTAGGTTTCATTCCTTAAGGAGATAGAATATATATATTTTTAATTTAAGATATAAATATTTAAATAAATAATTATAATTTATTTATTTTTTAAAATATAAAAATATAATTAAAATTAATTATTAAATTATAATTATTTATTTTAAAATAAATAGTTTAGATATATAAAAAAATTAACGTGTGTGAGACGGAGTCACCCGCAACCCCTACACCGGCAGTGTTCTTCTCCAGCAGAAGATCCCGTCCACTAAATAACTTCTCTCTCTCTCTCGCTCGTCAAGATTTGTCAGTTCTTATCCACGACAACAAATAACTTCTCTCTCTAAATCTCACTTTCGCTATTGCCTGAGAAACCATGACCAGTTCCTCCGCCCCTTCTCTCAAGGTCTCTTTCCCTGTTTACAGACTGTGTGCCCTAATTTGGACTTGCTCGCTGATTTTTTGCGAAAAGATTTTTTATTTTTCATCGGAATCTTTTCACTTCTCCTTTTCGTGATTGTTTGATCTCTAGGCTCTGAGCAAGATCGCGCAGAATCGATTGCAGAAAGAGCTCGTGGAGTGGCAGGTTAATCCACCGGTAGGGTTCAAGCACAAAGTCACCGATAATATTCAAAGGTTTTCATTTCGATTTAGTCTCTTTTCTGTCATTTAATTCATGAAATTTAACTTCCTTTTCGTTCTGTTGAATATTAATCTCTTGCTGTGTTTTTTTTTCGTTGTTGCATTGTTTTCTTTCTAGATGGGTGATCGAAGTCAATGGGGCGCCTGGTACGCTTTACGCTAACGAAACCTATCAACTTCAGGTTGATTTTCCTGAACATTATCCCATGGAAGCACCTCAGGTAATTCCGGTTTTCTTTCCGCTCGCCGTTCTTATGTGCCTTCTAATCATGTCTAAAGTTGTGTATTCATTTATTTTTTGTTTTTATTTGTTTTTGCTTGAATAGGTTATATTTCTTCCGCCCGCGCCGTTGCATCCTCACATTTATAGCAATGGGCATATATGCTTGGGTATAATTTTATTCTTTCCCGATTTAATTTTTATGATTGTGACGTTGTGCTGTTGCTGAGTAGGTTCATAGGATCGTGAGCTTCTTGCTATGTTCTCGGACCAATATTTTGTCCATTGGTTTATTTCCGAATCTTAACCTTAGTTTATTGTCGAAAATAGGATGAGCACCTGTTAATTAGGTTCCTGAAAGAAAATATTTATCCAGTAAAATGTATAAATGTTATATGCTCTGTTCGTTTGTTATATGGTGATAATTACTTGGCAGACGAATGTTCCGAATAAACACTTATGCGTCACCCAACTTATGCATTTTGAGGTGTGTTTCAAGTTTCTTGCTTTTTAAAAAAAAAAAAAATTCTAGGACCAATTTTATGGGAAGAGTAGTTCTCTTTTTGCTTTTGTGCTATTTGGAAATTTTGTCTCATTACTGGTTAGATTCTGGAAACATCTTATATATCAGAAGATGCCTTTAGTGTATTTTTGCTTTGTCTCCTTTTTGGGTGGGGTGTAGGACAAAAAATAGGATATTAAATAAGTTTTGTGCTTGTAGTTGTATTTTGGAGTTAATGCTAAATTCTGTCTCCTTATAATATCCGTTCAACAAATTTAGATGTTAGTTATCCAAAGCAGGAAGCACATATGAAACATTTTTACAGCTTGCACTGAAGAAAATTCATGTTATTGTGCATCATATGTCAGTTCCAGCATCACAGCATATCTTATGTTAGTTTTACATACATGAACAACCTTCCTGGATATGTATCGATTATGGCCCTTTCAGCTGGTACTGTATTTTGTTACACAATATGACAACAACAAATGCTTAAATCCCACCTAGTTTGTTGCTTTATGAATCCAGTCAGTCATCTGTTTAGTTTATGAATTGAAATTTGCTTGTTTTTTCCACACATTCATCTGATACTAGAAATAATTTTAGAGTTTTTTGTTCACTTCATCAAGTTCTCCTATATATCTCTCCTCTTTCAAGCCCTAATCTCAAGCAAATAATTTGTTATTAGTTCTTCATCTAACCTATGTTTTAAGTATTCAAACCATCTTAAACATTGTTATTTATCTTTTCGTCTTAGTTAGAATAAGCTCATGTTGTATCTTTTTGGAGTGGTGTAACATGTATACCTTAAGATCCACATCGTTCCTATTAGCTCTCTTTTATCTTTGCTTATATTTGATTGCCTCTACAAGGAAGGTTATATAACTTTTATGCTTTCAATAACTCTGTATTACATTGTTTAGATAGATAAGGACAAAATTTGTAAAACTAAATCGAACTAATTAAAGCCTTTTCCTTCGTCAGTTGAAGTCATGTATTCTATTTTTTGTTTTCTTGTATGTTCCTTCGTCAGTTGAACTAATTAATCACAATATGTATGTTCCTGCTTAATAGTTCTTTTAGACTTTTCATTGGTATGCTATATCTTTTTTGTTAGGTTTCATGTATCCTTTACATCTTTATATTGGTGCACTAGACGGTTTTTGTCTCACATAGTCAAATCACCTAAAGCAAGTAAAACCATTGGCTTTATTTTGACTTTGTGTCGATCATTACTAATCATATCCCTACCTGTAAGGCCATGTAATTATCTTGACATTTTTATCTCAGCTGCTATCATTTTTGACATGTTGATATTAGCATAGCCACCTTATAGTATTTGCATTTATGTTTAAGTGGTACCCTATGAAACACCTACCTATTTCATCCAATCTGCTTTGATTTGATGATATATGCTCATTGATCACCTAATCTTTCTACATAATGAATCCTCGATGTTGAAACAGTCCTTCGTTGACAGATTTCAATCCCTCTCCTCACCTCCATGTCATCCTACACAATGAACCCTAGATATTGAAATAGTCCTTCATTGACTGGTCTGTCTTTTTTCCTCACCTCCACATTATCCATTATCATTTGCAAATAACATGTATCAAAGAATATTATCCTGATGGACCCTATGTTACTTATCAAGAAGTTAAAAAATCTATTCTCAAAGATGACCAATTCTGTAAGCCAATCTCAAAAAAGGCTCAGTCTTCCCTATGTGTATTCTCCCTGAAGTCATCGTTGCATTGTACATGTTTTGTATGGCAATGATTTGCACTATTAAAACTTCTTTGGTTCTTAAAATTTGCCAAAGGTCTTAACTCTTAGGTAGGATGTTTTATCTGTCTCTAAATTGCTTTATTAGCCCCCTAAGATATAGATGCTTTTAATAGACCTTTCTAGTGTGAACCCATGTGGTTCTTTGATGCACACATCACAAAACTACTTTTTAGTTGTCCTTTCTAGCAATTTCATTGTACTTCTCATAAACTTGATAATTCTGTGATTCACATTTCACATGTCTGTTTCAGTCTTATATATTGGGTGGAAGAGAATGTGAAAAAAGAAAAAGAAAGGGCTTCAAGGATCTTATCTCCATTGGTTTTGAAGTACCTGGTTTTGGACTGTTCAGCTTCTTCCCATTTTGTTTACTTTTCTACCAGTCTTCAAATGCTTATACAAATCCCTTATGGGTTCTAGTGTAATATTTCTCCACTCCGGTGTCTTCATGCTTTACAAGATTATGGTATCTTCATGCTTTACAAGATTATGTTGAACAATTAAGTTAAACACCCAATAGCTGCATCCCCCTCATTTTCCCATTCTCCTCCGTAATACCATCCTCCTGTCTTCCCAATTTGCATCATCTTTAATGCTTTTTAATTCCTCTCTTCTTATGATTTATCGATGGCTCATATTCTAAGCTATAAAGTTTTCTAACTTCTAAGTATTATGGCAGTCTAAGTACTTCAATAAAAAGGATGTGAAAATAACCCCACCGTCTTTAAGAAAAATACAGAAGGGCATCTTCCACTCACAATATTATATAAATAATAAAAATTATAAAAGAAAGGTAAATTGTTGTGGACACTTGCTAGGGTCATGTGAGACTCTAATTTTCTTAGAAACATAAATCATTTCACCTAAAGAAGTCAATTAAGTCTGAAATTTCATAACATAAATATAAAATGATTGATGTATGTACATAAATTGTGTATGGGGGAGGGAGACTGATTCTCAGAGACATTGAGATAGAGTGACTCACAGAATTATTGGGTGGATGAGAGAGAATGGAGAGAGGTTGACTCGAAGAGAAGAGAGCAGTAAAAGAAAAAGCAGCAGGATAGCAGGAATACTAACCACTACATAATGTTAGCAGTCCATGAAAACATTGCTCAAGAATCTGGATCCTGTTTGCTCTGGGAACCTGGAGCCGAGCTGGCTGATGGTGTTGACCTTGACCAAGGCAAGGCTGTGAGGCAGAGTATGGCCTTGCCTAAGTGATCCCTTGTCTCCCTCTTTGACAACACTATTCCATTACCATAAGTAATATGCCTGTTGATTTTTCCCCAAGTTCAGCATAATAAAGTGTAATTGTTTAAAATTTCAAATTGATAGAGTCAAGGTCAAGTATGCAAAGGGAAGGAAACAAGAGGAAAGGGGGTAATTCTTCATATCATTACCAGTTTTCATTAGAATCTTTTACTCTACGTAATACCTACATTGGTCACCAATTTTATGGGGGGACAAAAGTTAAGGATTTGAGAGAAGGTAAATGAGTTACCTTCCCTCTCCTCAATCCACCACATATAAACTCTCCTAAGCATAGTTTCAATTTTCCCTTCCCTCCCTAAAATATTGACCTCAATCCACACACACACAGTCCTTCACTTTAACAGAAATCAGTGTGTTCTTAATAGAGAATGGAGACTTCCATCAGGCAAACTCTTGATATCTTCATACAGGTGTGGCACGTGAGCTTGTGTGACATTTCTCTTTTGAACAATCAAGAAGGGAAGTATGCTTTCCATGGCAGTGTGTGCAAGGAAAGGTTTGTATGCCCCTTTGGAATGCCTGCTGGTGAAGTTTTTCTCATTTATAGCTCTTATTCTTCTTCCTTTGCAGAGGTCAATTCAGGAGCTTTATAAACCTTCATGGTTAGTCTTTGTAATGTAGCTTCTAATTCCGTATCCTCTCACATATGCCTCTTCTAGAATTCCTAGGAGTAGGTGGAGGTATTATCAAACTTGGCTTCTTTACCTATTTCACTGTCTTTTGGATTATCTTTTTTACTCCAAAAGATAAGAGTTAGGTCAAACAAGGGTTATAGCCAAAAGCACCTAATGCTTCAACATTAATTGTCAAATAAGATTTTTTTTCTTATTTTTCTTTAAAGAATCAGTAAGATAGTTTGTTATCGATATGATGCCAAGGCATCAGCCATATACGATGGTAACATAAAAAATAAAAAAAAATACGAATAAAAAATTATAGCTTAAATTTTTAATTACATCCTCTAAAAGGTAAGAGGATGATGTTAATGGTATTATGACAAGAATTCATACATGGAAGACACCAAGTTTGCATGACCCACTCACAAGAAGAGAGATACATCCATGAGCAACATGAAGTTGATGACTCTCACTATTTGTTAGAAGTGTACAAGTAATGGAATCACTTCAATCCAAGTTTCAAATAGACGAAAGAAACACGATCAAACTCTCCTACACTAAACTAATATTTGCTAGCTATGATTTCCTAACACCCAAGTAGTGTGCTTGCTAGTGTGAATGCCTTTAACCAACAGTATTCATCACTTCACGTAGATACATGGATTATACAACTTAGTTAATTACAAGTGTGAGTTTTCAGGATAACATTAATAGCATTCGAAAATGTTAATATTTGATCCAAGGTACTTCCTCTTGTCATCAATTTATCCAAAATGATTCATAATCTATATAGAGCAATCGTTGCTACCCAATCTTCCATGGGTTGCCATTGAACCGAATGCATTATCCATGCATCAACTGGATGGATCAATTGAATGTCCTTAATGACTGAGTTCCATTAACTAATGCCAATAATGTCTTCATTATTCTCCACCTTGGCATGAGTGAGTGCCAACAATCAGTTCATTTTATTTCTCAGAAACTCATAAATATGGTGCATCAACCAATGTGTTGAAGACTGACGAAATCCAATCAGATGTTGAAATTTTCACCCTAAATAGTCTTTATAAGAAGATCTGCGGGACTCTCACCCATGTGAATTTTTCAGCAAGGAAACCTCATTTTCGACAATTAATTATCTGAGAAAATGATGCTGAACTTGCATGTGCATCATTTTCAAATGATATACCTTTTTCATGGTGAGATGCAAAGCATTTTGATTCTCAAATAAAATCTACATGCTGATTTGCTGAGTCCAAGTTCGCCTAATAGTCTAGCTTACCAAATTGATTATTTTTCAGCCTCAGCTCTTGCCATGTACTAAACTTCAGTGGTGGATATGTTATCTGTTGACTAAAGCATTGACTTCCAACTGGTTGGTCCTCCAATGAGTGTGAAAGTATATATGTGGACCTACTATTGTCAAAGTTCCCTGCAAAATCAATACTAATGAAACCAACCATTCAATCCTTGTCAATCGAGCTTTTTTTTTTCTAAATCAAGCCATAATTTTGCATTCCTTTTAAATACTATAATCTATTTCACTACAAGCCAATGTGTTTTTCTTGAATTTGATGTGAAACGGCAGACCCACCCTCAAAGCATGACACCGGTTTGGCTGTGTGCACACCATGCAATACATTTGGCTACCAATGATACTAGAATATGGAACACATGCCATTTCATCTTTTATTCATTTGTGCATGGTGCCTGACTAACAGACAACTTAAAATGTGATGCTGAAGGAGTGGAAACATTCTTAACATTATCCATACTAAATTTTGAAATATTTCTTTGGATATATTTGGGATTGAGAATATGTCTGCAACTCTATCTCATCAAATTTCCATGCCCAGAATTTTTTTAGCCACTCCTAAATCTTTCATCACAAATTATTTGCTTAGTTGAGATTTTAAAGAACTAATATTAGAAATATTCTTGGCCACGATTAATATATCATGGACCTAAGTCACCAAATAGATGAATCAGCCATCCGTCGGGAAGCTTTCTAAAATAAATGCACCAATAATACTCATTTCGAGTGAAACCATTCTTACCCGTGAACAAATCTAAAAGTTTGTATAACTGCCTCAAAGATTGCTTCACACTGAATGATTTTTTTCAACTTACATACATGCTCTTCTTTTCCTTTTGCCTTGAACCCCTCAGGTTGATGCATATATTTATCCTGCTCCAATTCTGTGTAAGAATGTTTTCACGTCTAGCTGGTCAAGTTCAAGATCATGAAAAGGAGCTAAAGCCAACAAGATAATAATGGAATTATGTCTCGCAATAGGAGATAATTTTAGAAAAATTGATACCTTCCCTTTAGGTAAGACCCTTAGCAACCTGTCATGCCTTGTAAATGCCACTGGATTTTCTTTTGTAGACCCATTTGGAACTAACAACTCTTTTACCCTTCAGCAATTTCACAAGTTTCCACTTATTGTTCTTGTAGACAGATTGCATCTCATCACGCATCCACTTGACAACCTCTGGATTGGCCACGACTCTTCAGTTCTCTATGTTCGGCCAGTGTGGTATAAGCTACCATGTTCAGAATTTGTCTGGGCTTTCTCGTCTGTGGAGACCGCCAGTTTTTGTAGGCTTGAAAGTCTTCTTCATGGGACTCAATTCGCATATCAGGAGAAACATTTACACCCTCTTCAACCAGTCCAGCAGCCTCTTCTCCAGCCTTCTTGAATTCTACTTGTTTTTCAGAATTAGCAGTTTTTAACATGGCATACTTGTTGAATTTGACATCGTTGCTGATTATAAATTGAGGGTTGTTCTGTCTCAGATATCACAACCTGAAAGCTTTAACACCATTTATAGCCAGGAAAGATATTCTTTGCTTTTGGCTCAAGCTTGTTCAAGTAATGTTTTATTTAGGTGTTCAGTGACACCATTTTGTTGAGGAATCCAAGGGATTGTCTAGTGCTAAATGATCCCATCCTCCTCACAAAACTTATTAAACGCAATTGAGATCTATGCATTTTGGTTGCTTGTGTGGAGTTTATTTATTTGCTTGTTTATTTTCCAACCATAGCCTTCCACCACTTTAAAGTTTCAAAAATATTGAATTTTTGCTTTATGGTGTAGATCCACACCTTCCTCAAAAAATAATCGATAAATGAAGCAAAATAATTGGATACTCTCTTGTGGGACTTGTGAAGGATCTTACACATTTGAATGAATGTAGGCAAGAATGTCTTTTGGGATATGAAAAGAAGCAAGAAAAATAACCTGGTGATGTTTACCAAAGGCACAAAAGTCAAATTTACAAGACTATACCTTTGTGAAGGTTCATTTGTAAAGCTCTTCCAAACATTTTCACTCATATAGCCTAACCACGTATGCCATAATTATGTTTGGTCATTCTCATATGAAGTAACATTGAATGCTCCAACAGTAACATTATTTCCTACATGCTCAGAGATTGCCAACTCTATTACCTTTTGTAACCATGAGTACTTCATAATATTCATGGAGGCATTCTCTGTAACCACTTTGCAACCAAGAAAATCAAAAATATCCAAAGATGTTACATTTCTTTTTAGATTTAGGACAAGTCTAACATCAGTTGAGTCCTCACAATTCCGTCGAACATCTTTAATTTTGATGATTCAAATTCCAATTGTTTCACATGTAGTATTATTTCTCATAAAAATTGTACCACCATTGAAAGGTCTATACGTAGAAGCAAGTTCTTATTTGGGCACATGTGAATGAACACCCGAAGATACAGATGAGACAATACCTTCTTGATTCTCACTAGAGCTCTCAGGCTCACTAGTTGTTTTGGGTTTGCTTTCTTTGCTCTCCTTAGCCTTTAGCTTCCATCAATCCCTCTTATGTGTACTGACATTTTAAAATAATTGCACTTGATGAACTTCTCGTTTCTAGACTTGGATCTAGACTAGTTTTGATTTTTAGACTTAAAATTAGTTCGGCCTCTTGTACTAAGAACTGAAGCTTGATTATCTATAATTGGCTTTCTCATGATTTCTTCCAACAACAAAGCTATAATCCCACCATCCAAAACTATGGTCTCCTTAGCATAGGTCAGTAAAGTGAGTAATAACAATAAGAAGGGGGTGAGATAGTAAAGGCAATAATGCTTTGTCTGAATCATTGATTTCATCATGATGCTTATCAATTGGCAACTTAGTTTGTAGTAGTTATTCAAGCGTTCATGAAAAGGAGTATCTTCCTTTATCTCTAAAATATAGAGTTGCCGCTTCAAATCTAGTCGGCTTATGAGAGACTTATTCATGCATAGGCTCACCAATTGGGTGCACAATATCTTGGCCAGTTTCTCCTCAGCCACATTATAGAGGACATCAAACATAGGCACGAAGATTCAGATCCTTCCAATATATATGACTGAAGTAGAAGCATTAGCTGATCTTCCCTTGAGCACTTTGTGGAGCCCTTATTGAACAAGCAAATCAAATCATTAACCTTGATTTGTCGCAAACTAAAGTTATTCTTGCCATTGAATTTCTCTATCTCAGACTTGGCATTCAAAGCCCTTAATGTCATGTTGACTGAATACTTTTGATACCTACTTGTTGTGAGTAATAGCAGAATTAAGACAATAATTCAAACATAAAAAATACCAAATTTATGTGATTTACTCTCGGGAAGAGAGTTATGTCCACTGGCAATAAGACGACGATGGCGTTCACTATCTGTCAAAAGTGTATAAGTGATGGAATCACTTCATTCCAGTTCCAAAGGGACAAAAGGATCGCAATCAAACCCTTATACTAAGCTACTACTCAGCTAGCTGTGATATCTTAACCAGCTAGTATGCTTGCTAGTGGTTTCAATCAACTGTATTTATCTTTTTAAGTAGATGCACGTATTGTACTACTTAATTAAAGTGTGAGTTTTCAATATGACATAAATAACATTCACAGGCATTGGTTTTTGATCCGTGGTACCTCCTTCTGTGATCAAGCCATCCTAAGTGTCTCAAAATTTCCCTGGAACAATCATTGCTAAACAATCTTCCTTGGACTGCCATTAAACTGAATACAATATGCATGCATCAACCGGATGGATCAATGAATGTCCTTAATGACCGAATTACATCGACCAATGCTAATAATGATTTCATAGGGGG
>JAOVVI020007554.1:0-14786 GCA_028571085.2 Nepenthes alata | reverse complement strand
ATTTTTTGATTTTCCCGTTTGTTAAATTTTTACGTAGTTCTTAATAAAATATCAAATATTTGATATGTTATGAAGAATGTTAACCAAATAAATTTAATTAAAACTCAACTAAATCATTTATTAATCTCATTTAAATTCAACTCAGCAAGTTTGATAAGTTAAATCAATTCTCTTATACATGCTCTCTTTAAACAAAAAATAAATTTTAAACAATGAATTATTTGGTTCATTTTATATATATATATACATACATATGTACATGTTGGGCCCATCGCAAGGGCCCAGAAAAGCACGGCCCAGAGAGAAAGGCCCATCATCACAACCAGAGGCCCAAAATGGAAGCCAGCAGACCGAAGCCGAGAACTCGGAAAGCCCGGCCGAGTCAAAGAATCGCCCGAGAGATCCACAAAAGGATCTCGGACTTCCCCAGGAGATCCTCTGGGTGCTGCCCCCCCTCATGTGTTCGCGAGTCTCAAAAGAATCTCACTCAGGGATGAGGACTACCCTATGCACGGTCGAGGATTCCAACTAAGCAACTTCGCCGATTCCCAAAGGACCTGCAGCCACTACCAGTCGCTGTCTCCATAGGGCACGCCTAGTCAAATCAAGATTGACGTTCAGACCCTGCGCGTGTATGCCTACCAGCTCACGTCAGCAACATTAAAGGGAGTCAGCAGAGTAGTAGACCGACTCCTCAGCCGTCTGATGGCCGCCACGTGTCCCCACCTCAGCGGACCATCCCGCCTATAAATGCCCAGCCAGGCTCTCAGAGAAAAGGGGGGGAAATGAGACAAATTTGGCTTCTTCTCCCAGAACTCAAACGAGCGATAGTAAAAAAACCCCCTAGTGAGTGTAACAACTTAGAAAAGAGGCTCAAAATGAGAGACAATGAAGGGATTAACCCTCACAATTATATTCTGTAAAGACTTCAACCCATATAGTGAAGCACTTTCAAGGCCCAAAGCCTCGTAGTTTTTTTTTCCTCATTCACGGAAAAGTTTTCTACGTAAAAGATCCGGTCTTAATATCCCTCTCGTATCCAGCATCTCAAACACTTGTGTTGCCTGAAATCCACGGAACCGGTGGGACCTCACCAACCTTTGCATCTCTTGGCCACCCGTGGAATCAGAACGCAACATTGACGCCGTCTGTGGGAACCTCCGACAAAAAGCTCAAAACCTCCCACTCTCCTACAACAACAACGCCCCTAAAATGTTCAGCAGACAAGACAGCACCTCCGCCCGGGAGGAGGAGTGTCGCGACAGGCGCACCCCGCCGGGTGGCAGGATGAGTGGCGATTCCGATACTAGCGTGCGTAAGCTGGTACAGAAGGTGGACAGCCTCACAAGGGTCGTCCGCAACCTTCAAGAAAAAGTGGATGAGAAGTCCAGAGGCGCGCACGTCGAAAGCCCGCGCCCGGCGGCACCTCTAAGATAGCACTCGGCCTGAGCCCCTGACGAGTTAAGGGATTACCTTAACAGAAAGAAGGCCATGAGCGAGGCTCCAACGGAGAAAGGGCTCAAGAGGCTCTCGAAGACTGTCTTTGGACCCAAAATCGACGACACAAGTCAGCGAGGGAGACGAGAAGACCCCCTGTCCCCGAGGGCAGAGGAGGGAAAAGGAAGGGCAAGCGCCCGGCTGAAAACCCAATGGCCGTCCGAAAAAAATGTCCCCGAGCAGTTGGTCCTTCAAATTAGAGAACTCAGATTATCTTATAGGGGATTTAGAATCCAAATGTAAGTTATTCGCTTAATTAAATTTTTAGGGACTAAAATATTTTAATATATTAATGTCAATATAAATGAATGAAATAAAATTAAAACTACTGATTGATTTATTAATTTGATTGTTATTTAACTTATATTTTATTTTTATTTTAATTGATATTTATTTTGATCGGTCAATACATTAAAATAGTCATGTTTAAACTTGATTTCAACATTCTTTTGAAAGTTTAGTTTTTGGTACTATGACTTTTAGTTAAAATATTTTTTCTTATAAATATTTTAATATCAAATAACTATCAATATTTAGAGTCACTTTTGGGTGTACTTTTAGATCTAATAAATAGATAATTTTCATATTTTTTTGGTCATTATATCAGTATGTTAATATAGGTTCGCATCCAGTCTTAGTTTGGGTTTAAATCGAATGAAGAGATAATTAATTTTTTATGTATTAAGGATCAAAAAATAATTTAACTTAATTATAGATTAAGAAATTATAAATTGGATTATAGGACCAAGAATGTGACAAGAATATGCTCATATCTCCAAGAAAAAAGTGAGAGAAGAAATATAACTTATAAAATAATCTGACTTTCACATAGCATAGAATATAAATGATAGAGGCATAATTAATAGACCATGGAATTGAGATAAAATAACTAACAAGATATACTATATAATTAACATCATACTTAATAACAGTGAGATATATGAGACCTCATTAATTAGCAATAAAAGATAGTATCAGAGAGAAACTTACCATCAGTAACGTAGAATTTGATATTATATTCAAGATGACTAATAGAAATGTTATAGTCAGTGAGCCTAGCACGAAAAAAAAGATCAAAAGTATAATTAATTTATATCATATAGTAGTCAAAAGATATAACAGTTATCTCAAATCTAAAAAAGTAGCAAAAAAAAATTAAGATTCTTTATTTTATATTACTGATAAAAAAAAATATTTAATGTTAAGAATGTTATAATTATCATCACTAGTAATAATAATATCAGTAACATAGAGTAAGAGAATAGTAATACTGGCAGTAGTTTAGCAAGTAACTAGGGTGGAATTATAAGGACTAAAGGCAAACATAAGTTATAAAATAGTAGACCTAAACTTGATAAATCAAGTATAGGGAACCTGTTTAAGATCATATAATATTCGTCGGATATAATATAACTGTCTAGAAAAATGAGAGTTATCAGGAGGGAGCTCCATGTAAACGTTTTCGGTTAGGTTGTCATATAGAAATGTGTTTTTAATATACATTTGATAAAAAGCGGCATTAACGTGTAGTATCAATAGTAAAAAAAAGATAAACACAAAAGTGCTGTGGGCAATAGGTAAGAAAGTCTTCTTATAATCAAAGTTATACTTCTGTGTAAAACCATGAGTGATAAGACGAGCATTATATCGAACTTTTGAACTATTAGAATTGATTTTTTGTTTATATACCATTTACTTCCTACTATAGGTTTATTAAGTGAAAGACTAACCAAATCTCAAATATGAGTCGTATGAAGAGTATTAAGCTCATCAGACATAACTTGTTAAAAATGGTCAAAACAGGTTTTGCGATAATTGTGTGGTTTATAAAGAATAGCAATAACAAAATAATAGTGATATTCAGCAATAGTGGAGAGGAGAAACATGTAGTCGATTAGAGTGACAAATATCCGTAAGTGGAGAGCACTTTAAGGGTGTGACTGTGACATCGGAGGTATCAAATAATCGAGACATGTTAGAGCAATTGAGTTTACAGGATCTACATCTAATAAAAATTTTGAAAATGGTTTAATGATTGTATTAGTAAAAATATGAGATGAAGGGGAAGTGTTTGTAGGGTAAGAAGCAATATCGATAAAATTTTTATGTCCTCAAAATTAAAAGTTCTTGAAAAATATAAAGATGCTTGATTGTAAAGTTATAACACCAACAATGTTTATATTCATTACCATAACCAAGAAAGTAAAAGAGTCAAGAATGATATTTGAATTTGGTACGCTGATGAGAAGAAAGTTAAACAAAACATAGCATATCTAAAAAGTTTGAGAAGAAAATAATTAGATATCTATTTATAAAAATATTTATATGGAGTTTGGTGCAAAGTAGCGGGAGATGAAATTTAAATAATAGTATAGACGGTAGTAAGTGCAGCCTCTCTCCAAAAGTACTCAGGAAAAGAAGCTAAGAGGCAAATAGTACGGATAGTGTAAAAAATATGATGATATTTACATTTAATACAATCATTTTATTAAAAAGTGTACGAATAAGAACGATGAGATACAATGCCTCTTTGTCAAAATTTATCAAAAAAGTGGGGGATATAGTTCAAAACATTGTTGGAATGGATGATTTTGTATGATTGAATTGAACTTTTATCATCTATTAAACACTATAAAATGTGTCCAGAAGCTTAGATTGATGATAAAAAAGATAAAGTCATATATAGTGAGAGTAATTGTTAACAAAGATAATAAATTAGCGAGATGCTCTTTTAGTGGGAATAGAGGCAGACCCCAATTATCATACCGAACCAAAGTAAAGGATGAAAAAGCTAAAAAAGTACTTTTATTAAAAGATAAAATTGGTTATTTACCTAAATAAGAAAATGCACAAGTAAAAGAGTCAAAAGTAACTATTAAATGCTAAGGCCTAAATTCTAGGTAATAAGGAATGACCAAGTTGTCTATACCAAAGATTAGAAGAGACAATAGTAGCAAATGAATGTGACAGATGAAAAAAATATGAGCTCAAAAGACTAGCCAATTTTATTCACAGTCCCAACGAGTTCGTCTATTTTCTGATTTCAAATATTGCAACCCTTATATGAAAATGTTAAATTTAGATCACATTCGACAAGTTAACTAACAAATTTAAGATTTAAAGATAATTCAAAATATGATAAATGTTCGAAATATAAAAGTTGGGATTAGATACATGCTAATATAATCGTCAAACATATGAGAATAATTAGTAGTATATATATTAAGGATGTTAGTTAGAGATGTCTTGTGTGATATTAAAAAAAAAATAAAATGCCATATGATTACACCAGGTAGAGTTGAGAAATTAAGATAGAGATATACCTAAAAAATTAGTTAATATAGTAGAAATATGAGAAAAATTTTGATTACTAATTGTCTCAATATTAGCTGCCATAAGAGAGGAGGCCGTAGATGAAGAGACAGAATTTGGCAAATATGTAGATGTACTGGCCATAGAAAGAGATTGACTTATCTTTGTGATCACAAAAAATATTGAAGCGTTACCATAATGCACCAAAATACAATAAAAAAGTTACTTGAAGACGTCAAAAAATGAGATTTAGAGATAGTTCAAAATATAATAAGTGTCCGAAATATAAGAGTTTGGACTAGATATATGCTAACATAATCGACAAACATATGAGAATAATTAGCAGTATATATATCAAGGATGTTAGTTGGAGATGTCTTATGCGAGATTAAGAAAAAATGACATGATATATGATTACACCAAGTAGAGTTAAGAAATTAAGATAGATATGTACCTAAAAAAATAGTTAATACAGTAAAAATATGAGATAAAATTTGATTGATAATTGCTTTAAGATTAGCTCTAATAAAAGAAGAGACTGTAGATAACGAGACAAAATTCACCAAATATATAGATGTAGTGGCCATAGAAAGAGATTGACTTATCTTTGTGATCACGAAAAATATTGAAGAGTTATGATATCGAAAAGTCATTATAAAATTGTTAAAATATATTGAAAACATACCGAAAGATCTCCGAGAAGCATGTCAAAAAACTTCAGAAAAAGCCACCGAGAAAGTCACCGAAAGCTGCACCGGTGGTTGGCAATCAGCAGCCGTGGGGCACTATTGCAAGCAGTGGGGCTTAGAGCTACTGTTTGGAGCTGATGTATGATTGGGGGGTGGAAAAAGGAGCCTGTGAAGTTAGGCTGCAAAGAACTAGGCTGGCTGAGACATGGGCCACAAAAAGAAGCAAACAAAAACGACGTGTTTGGATGTCGATGCTGAAGTAAGACGGTGCGTTAAGTGCTGAATGACACATTTGATTGTAGGCAACAACCAACGAGGATCTAATATGGCCATGGCAGTCGCCTTGTCATATGTTTTGAGAAAAGACAACGAAAATTGAATAGTTACGCCAAGAGAGGGTAGCGGCAACAATCGATGACCATTGACATTTTTGCAGCGAGTCACACAAAAAGGAGAATAGCGAGAGAGGAAACAATCAAAGGGAACAGATCACATGAGTAATTCTTTCTCAGATACCATGTTACAATTATAAAAATAAAGATTAATAATTTTTTTTATATTTCAAACCGTACAATTGTTGGGGTTACTCTCTTGTGACCTTTGTTCGCGGACTTATGAAGACAAGTGTCCGCGGACCTGTGGAGATAAAGGGACGCAGACGTTTGGAGAAATTCAGGAAAGTCCGTCCTTGGGGTTATTGGAAGAAATGGACGAGGACTATCAGCGGAATCTTTGTCCGAGAGCTGCATTGGACGAGGACTACTTCAAAGGCTCAATATCCGAGAGGACATGGACGAGGATGCTGGAGCCCAGGTGTCGACTTTACACTCACGCATGCCTGCCACGTAGGTAAATTAATTATAAAGGTGACATTATAATAATACCAATAAATAAATATAAAAAGCTACTTATCTATTATGTCACGGCTAGTCACCATTTGATAGGATTAATTATATTTACTAGAACTATTTAATTGTTAAATGATTTTATTGTGTACATTTTTTCGAACATTATGATAGTGAGTAAATGATAAAGTGAGAAAGTAATGGCCGACCGATAAAAGTAGGCATACGTGAAAAGAGGAGAGAGAAAATAGAAATTAATAGTACAATAGATTAATAATATCAGAATATATATTTTTAATAAGAAATTAATATTCTAATATTACATAATATATTTTATATGTTATATATATTTTGGACATTTATCTCCTAAATAAATAAGCTTTAATAAGATAAAATAAACAATTTATAAGATAATTAAAGTAAAAATATAATAAATATAATAGATGAAGGTATTTATATTTTTCTTTCATATTCTTAAATAGAAATAGAATTTTTATCCATTTTGATAAATCCTTCACTTTTATCACTTTTTTAAATATTATAATCTAAAAAAGTTAAGATGAATATTAGATGCCCTTTTCAGTCATTCAACCTTTATTTAATTTTATTCTTAAAATTAAAATAATTTTATCTGATTTAATAAATATGAAATAATATTACATAAGATATTTGTTAACCATGATTTTCTAAAATTGTAAGTTTGACATAAAAAATTACACTCCAAAATTAAGATAAATAAAAATAATAATTTATAAATTTTAATATATAGATTATTTGTAAGTTTATTTTTAAAAATAAATAAAATAAAAATGGGTAATTGGCTTGAATAAATAAGTAATTTAAAAAGAAAAGGGACCCCACCGTCCTCGAATGATTAGGGCTGGCTTAGTGTTGTCTTCTGCTGCTTCTGAAATATTCTCCCAATGATTCTCCTCAGCTCCCTTCGTCCTCGGTTCCATTCGTACTCGGATTGCTCTCTCTCTCCATCTCTCTCCAATTAGTGAGTACCTTTTGTTTCCTCCTTTTCTCATTTCCTCTCTTTTTCCCATCCTTAAATTCATGGAAATTTGGGATCCTTGCCCGTGTTTTGCTATATGGAAGATGCGGCAGGAAAACTTTCTCACTGTGAGGCTGAGAATGAAACAATTTGTCGTATTAGTTTTTTCGCGGTTTGGTGTAATTTTTAAGCTGAAAATAGCATGCAAGTTTGTTTTTGGTCCTACGCTTAGCAGGAGAGAATGGCATACAAGCGAAAACCAAAATTTCCTTTTTGAAAAAATTGTTGGGTGCGATTAATATTGCTTTAGTTATCGTAACTTGCTTTTTTAGCAGTTCTCCGTCTGAATTTTTCGGCTGGTTAATTAGTCTAACTCATGGTGACTATGTATAACCCATATTTGTTTCCAAAGGGAGATGTAGAAGAAGGAAATTTAGTGTTTTAGAGGTTAAATAAATATGTGTGATTTCTGTGACAAAAACGTTTGGGACACTGGCAATTCTTCAAGTGGTAATTTACTTTGAATATGTTCCATTCGAAATATTTTTAGCTTTTAGTTTTGGCAACGTCTCTAAAATGTCTTGATTTCGTTTTAAGTCTTGTCAATATCTGTGATGTGAAGTGAGATTATCCTGCCTTTTGTTACTATCAACTCGCCATCCGTGTTATACAAAGCCTAGAGCTCTTAGATGTCTGGGAAGTGCTTTGGAGCTTGTGAATTATATAAACACAGCCTATTTTTGAAATTGTAGAGGTTCTCATGTTCTATATAAATGTTGTCAGCTAAGAATTTTACCTTCACATGTAAGTTGGGATGTAAATTCAGTAGATTTTCAATTCCTTGCATGGTACACTATTCTTAAGCAGCCTGAAGATTGATTGAATTTCCTAATTAGTGCGTCAATCTGCATCCTAAATATAGTTATTTGTTACTCACAGGGTTCCTACTATCACTGGACTTTTAAATAACTACATGCAGCATGCAAACAAAGTTCAGATATTCTGTTAGTAATCCTCACTAAAGAATGATGCATCACAGTCTACGAGACAATGTGTCTTGTTCAAGTGTTTTCTTCATGTTATGAGCAATCCATGCTGCCCGGTTAATTTGAAACCCCTATTCACTGGAAAACCTTTGAAGAGAATGTGAGATAGCTTTGATTGCTGAATTTTGTGTCTGAAAGTAGTTGAATGATGTAACTGAGGAGTTAGTGTGCACCTCTTCAACTTTGTCATTGGCTTGCTTGGTGAAAGTTGAAGCACGGAAGTCTGCCTTTGGTTAGCTCCATAAAAGATAGCTAAGACGGGGTCCCTTTGTTGTGTGGCTGCTAGGCCATATGGATCCAAGGCAGCCAGCAGGGAGCAATCTGTAGGCCTACGTGAGCCATATTGGCAACTTAACACAAGCTTCTCACCTACCCCACCACTATGGGATTACCGATTTGAATATGAAGGATTGCCATATGGTACTAATGATAGTGTTCAATTATTTGGGGCTTCTACCTCATCAAATAGCGAAGAGAGTCAGAGTTGGTTGAGAGGTGACTGCCAACCAATCCTTCAATGTTCTGCATCTGATGCTGCTAGGCTGTATTTTAATAGTCCTCCTGAAACCTCTCTGGTCCAGCCTTGGATACCTCCTCCAGTACAAGAAATCTGTGTCGATGAATTTGAAACATCTGCAAAGAGAGGTGATAAATAGTGAAAAATCTCTCACTATGTTTGTAATTTAGTGGAAATGTTAGTTGGCTTCTGATATCCTTTAGTTTGATTGATTATCATTTGATGGACGTGCTTTCATTTTCTTTTAATGCGTTTGTTCATTGTTAATATCTGTTGCTAGGTTTAGCTGTATTCATTCTGAGTTTGAAATTGTTACTGCATCTAGCCATTTTTCCATTGATTTGGTTGATGGGCCCTGTTCAAGTTTTTGTTGCTCTAGTGGCTGCATTGTGTCCCTTTTAATTAGTATTCTAAGTGTGATTTATGCTTTAAAGATGAAAGTTTACATCCAAAGAAGAACGTGTTAAACGTAGAAGCTCAACTTGAAAGCCTATGATTGATTAGTTTCTCAATTCACAGCTATGTTGTTCCTGCGTGCTATCTCTTTCTTACTTTCTATAGAACATCTAAAGGACCTGTATACGAGGGTTATTATCAGACAGCATAGACAGGATTTGAAGCAATGCATGCATCAACAAACATGCAAAAGTATAGATATCAAAATAAGATTAGTTCCTAGTATTCTAAGGTTTTATTGATGCAATGGACTAGCAAGTAATAAGAAATACTCTTGTATTTACATTTCCTTGTAATGACGAGTAGGTCTGCATTGCTAGCACAGAGGAATCATGCAGGGTTTGTACCAATACTTAGCCAGTTCTTCTCATGATGATGGACAAGATTACTAATAAGAACTGAAAGGAAGAAGCTACCCAGGAAAAAACATGAAAAAAATAACAAAGAGACAACGGTCAGTCACAGGGGACACATAAATACAGTACCCTTCATTAAAACATAAGAGATACTCTGTGTCATCTGGTTTAAAATAGATCAAAAAACTTGGCTTCAGCTTTTGTAGACGTAAATGATACAAATGCTGTCAAAGTCGCAAGGGCCAATAATGGAGTGTGAGGCAGACATTTATTAAAATTTCATCGAAGCATTTTTTATTAGATGCGTAAATTGTTCTAGGCTGCCTTTCTTTTCAGTGTAAATCATTTCTCTTGTGGTGCAGGTTCTTGCCCTGTGTTTGGGAGTTTAGAAGGGAGGGAAAGGGAAGATAATAGTGGGATAAACCCTCGTTGTTTGTCTGTTTCACTCTCTCTCTGAATCATTCTGCTTACACACACAGGCGAAGTGTAACCTGGGCAGAATTTGGGGGAAAGCATTGGAACTCACACTTTTGACCTCTCAACAACTCCAAATTGCTTTCTATATCCAAGGCCCCAATGAGAATAGGTCACCTGTATAAATGCCTCTATAATATATGGCTTGGATTTTTCCTCCCTTCCCCCTATATATGTCCATGATTGCTTGCACACCACTCCAAGAAAATATCTTAGATGGTCCGGCTTCATCCTTGTTAGAACTGTCTGGAATAGCCTACGAGGTGTTAACTACTCCAAAATTTGTCTCCCTTGAAATGCTGGAAGACTCGTGCTCATACACAGAGTTTCACACTTGTGCTATTAATGTAGCCATCCCTCTTTTCATGTAGTATAAACCTTTGCAACCATGCAGAACATGAAAACGCATCCATTGCCAATTTAATTCATTTAGGACCTTAAATTTGTGTATGTTTCAATGTTGAAATGAGAAACTGCATTCTTGTTATTCTTATTTTCTTGTAAAATCCAAGCGAGACCTCTTTTTTGCATTATCTGAGCATTTTTGAATGCCTGTATGAGTAGATAAGTAATAGATTCCAAACAAATCAGTATATTTCATGTGTATGCTGATGTCTAATTATTATTTTTTCCTTTTTAACGTTCAGATCCAGTGTGGGGGCTATTGCCCTTTATGCCAACCATGGAGGTACTAGCTTTTTTCTCTTGCAATGGCTTCATGTTTAGAATCTTAGGTCTGAAGTTTGAACTCTTACTTGGTCATCTAATGAAGGGAACATCCACGATGCCAGATGGTGGGGGCTCCACTTCCTCTCATTCCGACGATAGTGAGTACAAGCACACAGCCAAGTTACATTTATCCACCCAACACAATTTCCTGAGCCGACGCCCCTTTATATCTAAACCTATTCATCCCCTCTCCTTGCCAACTCAAACATCTACCAAAGAAGTGTCTGTAAGGACATCCGAGTATGATGTTATGACATCTCAGATGCATGGCTCAGGCAGTGGTAGCAGCAGCATCGAATCAACAGATACTTCCGAGCCATTTGAGTCTGAGAACCCTGATAGAGGAGACCAAATATCCTCCGATTATAAATGTGGATTGTGTGATGGGCTTCTTTCGCAAAGATCTCTGTTGAGTTCTAGGCGGATCGTTAAAAGTGGAGACTTGCCCATCACTGGGGTTCTTTCCTGCCATCACATCTTCCATGCCGAATGTCTTTCGCAGACAATTCCAAAAGCATGGAGAAGTGATCCTCCTTGTCCTCTCTGTTTTAAATTGGAGGAGAATTCCCCTGAGCGACGAGTTGTTTCCCTATTGAGGAATAATTTTATAAGGCCTAGATCCTTTGCCAAAGACAGACCATCAAGGCATTGGGGTTGCGCACAAGCCGGAGATTGTGTGGAAGGGGCTTTGCCGGCTCCACAACGCAGCAGCATGCTGCTACTCAACCCAAATAGAATGAAAAAGGATCTCTCTTTAAAAGGTATCACCTTGTTCCAACTTTGAGTTTCTACGGTAATAGATTTTATACTGTTGCATGTCTGGAATAAAAATCAAATACAGGGAATGAGCTGCCGGGCAAGTGGAGTAAAAGTGGTTCGTACCCATTGCAGCTTTTGGGTGAAAGATTTATCGGTCGTAGGCCTGGCGGCTGCTCAAAGATGGCAGGTGCTTCGAGTATGAAAAGATGGCTCAAGAAGGCTTGAATAGCATCAGATGCATCAGTGTGAGCTGTTGGGTGATGTTGTCCCATGAAAATCTAGTGCTGTGGGAGCATGGTTGACATTGGAGGCTGGCATTGTCTTCTCCTTAGTCTCTCCTTGTCGTTTCATTTGCTTCTTTTGTGTGATGGAAAGATGCAAAATCTATGCTGAAATCTTGATTTTTGTGCTTAGAAATGTACTTTCTATGCTGGAAAGATGTTCTGTGCAGCAGCCTACATTAGATCTTCCTCCCCCATGTTTGGAATAAAATTCTGTCAGGGTAGTTTAATTTTTTATTGCTGTGTCATACTTTCAATTGTGAGAATTACATCGTGACAATTTAGACGATCATGAATATGACCACGTGTTAAGGCGTATTTGATCTATGTTATAATTTTACATGTTTAAGCTGTAAATCACAATAGAAAATAACCTTCGAACTGTAGAGAGATTTGATCACCCTAGAACGATAGATTTGAAGGAATTCTTTGGGACTTTGGCTTTTATTGGTGTGTATCCCTTTCTGACCACTTAAGCCTATGCATTCTATGGGCATATCAAATCCAACTTTAGTACTCAGACTTCGATTTTCAAAGGCAAACAATGATGACATTGATTCACAAACATGATTCTATGATTTTAAACACATAGATGTATCTTTTAATTATTAGTAATTTGTGGTAGATCGAAAGATGAAGAGCGGTCGATGGGAAGATGAAGAGTGCTCCAAAGCCTATTCTTTGGAATGTATATAACTCAAGCCATATACGCCTCTAGAAGAACAACTTTGCCCGGGAAAAATAAATAAAATCTTACACCCTCGCCCCACAATCACTTTGATTTTTGTTGCTTGTCTCATACTATTAGACATGCTGGCTTGGCTGTGTTGTTCTTGGCTAGGCCGCTAATCAATCGACCCACAGACTGTGCTGCACCAACTTATAGGCACGGCCCAATGCGTAAGTATATATATGCAACGATGGTCTGAATATTCAATATATGGGGGAAACAGGTAAGGCAGAGGAAGGGGACAGCGGTCGTCTCCTTAAAAAAAATAAATTAAAAAAATTATAAACACCCACTTCCCCAAGTCACTTACCCCACACACGTACTCTACTTTTTCTATACTTCATTACAGTATATTAAGTGATATTAATATAATATTTATTGATATATTTATATTATATTTATTAATTTTTATCTATAATTTATATATTGATATTATTATTTTATAAATTAATTATTAATTATAATACATAATTTTTTTAATTTCAACAGTAAAAGAGTATTAAAAAATAATTCTGACTCCCATACTAATTACATCATATATATATATACATATATACACAATGATAGTAGTTTTAAAATATTAGAATTATAATTTACCACAAATATCACTACTGCTCCTTATTCTGGCCATTCCTGTAAAAAGTGTTTTAATAGAGTTAAAAGAAAATATTTTAAATTATACTTATAAAAGTTTTAAAAGTACTAGACACCTAAAAAGATATATAAAAATATAAAAAATTATAATTATTTTTAATTTAAATTGAAGTAATATTTTCATGCAGGTTAAAATGTTTTTAGTATGATTAGATGTCAAATCGGTAGAAGCTGGCAATGTATATAATTTAGTTGGAGAGTCATTTTTCTACTTGCAGAAAATTATAAGTGGAAAAGATACATACAAAAGTGCTTCTTATAATATAAGTATGTAAAAATGTCCCAATATGCTCTTAGGATGTGATAGGTACATTAATAATAGGCTGGCCCAAAGAGAAGTTTAAAGAGAAGTCAACGAAAGTCCAAGAAACGGTCAACGTTCTTACGGCCCACTAAAGAAGGCGGGCCCAGAAACTAGAAAGTCCAAATCAAAATGGTCAACGCGGGTGTTGACCGTCTTGGCGGTCAACTCGATGTTGACCGTCGTGCGAAGTCAAGCTGGGCCTTTAGAAGCTTTCCTACAGTGATGGGCCCATTCCACTATGGCCCATAGCCCATCAGTGGACCGCCAGCCACTGTCCTATCATCCTTTGCGAGAGCGGCCAACACGGTGACGGTTAACTCAGGCGTTGACCGTCTGTGCCCTGCACATTGGGCCCAAATAACGTCTTTCTACAGTAATGGACCTATTCCATTTGGGCCCACGAGTCATCCGGCGGCCAACCACAGCCTTCCACGCGTCTTCCACGATCCTAAGAGGATATTGACAAGATTGGCGCCCTTCAAATAAGGAAGGCGCCAGATCTTCCCAGTATCTTTCCCGCTAAGGCACTCCAACGGTAACATGTTAAGAAGGAAGGAAGCGAGCTTGGAAAGCTGTTGGCCGCCACACAAGGAAACTATCACGCCCACCGTGGCAACTGGCGTCTGCTCTAGAAGGCAAGCCAGCCACGGTGGAGATAGGGGATCCCGCCTTCCAAAGAAGGGGAATCACCATCTCAACCATACATAGCCCTAGAACCCTCGTTCTAGGCAGGCTCTCATTGACGTTTTCTCTAACGCTTTCTTGGACACTTTTTTTCACGCTTTTATCCACGCATTGAATCACCCAAAAGATCCTAAGTGTTTTAAATGAACTCCCTCTTGCCTGCTGTGGCCAGAAGCTCTCAGAACCTCAAACCATATCTAATGCAGCAAGCGAGCCCTTATGGTCGTTTACGCCTTCCTACTATCCAGATACAAGAAAGGCATCGCGTCTCTCTTACATCTGGATCTTCACACTCCTCATCCCCCTCATTCAACTCTCAAGCTTTTCAGTTTCTTTCTTCAAAGATCTGTCTTACTGACTTAAGCGTCGGAGTATTTTCGGTGGGACAATTTTCCGCCGATAACGCTGACATCTTGTTCGTTTTAGTGGTGTGCAGGACCCGCACTCGGTGAACAG
>JAOVVI020007553.1:4232-14786 GCA_028571085.2 Nepenthes alata | reverse complement strand
AGTTCAATTTGGTTTAGTGAGAGTAGGATTTCATTGAGGGATTGCTAGATTTGTGCCTTAATGGAAGCAGTGGTGGCAATTCGAGTTGCATGTGGTTGTACGGTTGCAGTGAAAGAAGGAATTTTAGGTTGAGGTAAATGAAGATTCGGAGCGATTTGAGTGTCTGGTAGGGTCGGAGGATGGAAATTAATGGTACAAGAAGCCATGAGTGGAAAAGGGTGTGCTGGTAAGCTAGGGTTTTATTTGATTTTATTAAGAGATGGAAGGATGTCAACAATAGAGTGTTAAATATGCTTGGTTGTGGAAGTAATTGCGGCGATTCATTCTGCATTTTTTCGGACGGTTATTACGACTTCCTTCATCTTCTTCGACATCCTTGCAATGGAAACTTTGAGCGCTTGATCTTCGGTTGTCATCTCCTTTGCCTTCGTCTCAATGACAGCACCAATGTTACGTGTATGCTTGCAGTGCCACGCTCAATAGCAGAAAATAGAGGGAAGGGGGAAGAACAGATAAGGCAAAGGGGAGTTCAGGTAGAGAAAGAAGAAGGACAAAGGAGAATGAGAGAGTGTGAGAGGTGTGAGAGACCACATAGTGATGAGAGAAAGAGAAAGCAGAAGAGTAGAGACACTGCAAATATATTCTCTCCTCATTCTCCAACTATACAATACAATATATAGTAAAATTGTAACTAAATTGATTGAATTCCAATCAAATCGCTAACCAAACAGTAACCAAATAATAAAAACATAAAGAAAAAGGACCCGTAACAAAGTATCTGGACACATTCATTTGAAAATCTCTTGTAGGTGCTCTTCCCGCCACCAATGTTTCCATCCACTTCGTCATGTCCTATATTATGTAGCACATTTATCATTTAGTCAATCACCTCGGCCATGTTGTCTAGGATCCCAACGTGCTCACCAATTCTTGAAGATTCTCCTTCTCTGCGACTTCTAGACCTTTTTAGTACCTATCACATTTAAATTATAAATCTAAATCCTCTTAGAATATTTAAGAAGTCTTCCAAATAACTTGCTCTGATTCCATCCATATATAATTAAATATAACCATAACTATGACCTCAAACCTAAATCTTGACCACTCAAGAAAAGAGGAAAAAAAAGACAATAGTGACTCCAAAGCATAATATGAAAATACTCATCCCAAAATACGGATAAATTTTATTCATTTTACTATCAACTTCTAATACCTGCTCAGCCTTTAATTATACTTGAAAATCAACCAAAAAAAACAGAAAAAGAAAACATACAGTGCTCCATCGTACTACAGGGAGGTTATGGCCATCAGTCACTCAGGTAAATGTGTATACTAATTTATACATGCTGACAAAATAGAAACACTAGATTGCATCAAAAAACAATTTCACAAATTGATATGGTATTCTGAAAAAAAAAACATAATAGTCTTTCTATCCATGAAATCCTCCAAAAACACCCATTGGTCCTTGCTGCCAAGTAATCTTAAACCTTTCAAAACCTACTAATTTAAATATTATATAATCAAATTATAAATGATAACAAAAAGATCACACCACCTACATGCAAAATGAGAAAATATTCAAAATTATGTGAAGAAATGAAGAACATAGTTTTGGCGCAAAATGGAAGACACGGTAACCGGGCGGACGGATCACTCGGATAGCAACAAAACATCACTCTCGATCATACCGCCGCAAGTAGAGATAAAAAAATAAAAGAAATACACACGAGATTTAACGTGGAAAGACCCTTCTCAACTAAGGAAAAAACCACCACAGAATACACTCTAAAGAATAATTGTTTACAATAATGTTAGCTACACAAAACCCAAACAAAGAAAAATAATCACTAAGTGTATATCACACAACCTCTCTCTAAAAGTATCTCTCTCTCTATCTTTACAACAAGGCTGCCCACAGCTCACTCAAAGCTCTTGCCCAAGTGATTTCTCACGCTACAACAGCACACACTTTGTATGCACGCACCAACACTTGAGACAAGTAAGGGAACAAGCCTTTATATACACAAAGGGCCTAGTGGTCGGCCAGCCACCCTACTGGCAGTAGGGTGGCAGGACCACGCCTCCTAGGCCTGCCATGGCAGGCGCACGCCCGGCGTGCCAGAATGGCAGGCCTGACACCGTAGAAAGTTGCAGCCGTCTCAACATCCAATCAGAGTGGGTCAACTTCCCACCTGTAAAATGCGGCTACAACAGGCCTACGGGAGAGAGAGAGTCAACGCATAGATTCTTGGAGTCCTCGTCCATGTCCTCAGCAACCTCTCAGACATGACGCCTCCAACGCGTCCTCGTCCGCTTGATAGGTTTCTTGGACCACTCAAGAAAGTTCGCGTCCATTTTTTTCAATGAGGTCCGCGGACATAAGTGCCACGAGAGAGTAACCCCAACAAAGACAACGCAAGATTCTCTAGTATTTCACTTACTCCCCCATGCGCTCCAATCAACCAACCTATCTCCATCCATGCTTGCACTATAATCGTTTTATAACACACTCCATTAAGTCCTATACTTCCATAGTATTCCAATAACTCACACAAACAACGCCTCACCAAAACTAGTCACCTCTTAAAAACATAGGCACAGACATGAGACATGAACACGATATCAACAAGCTGAGATACTTTTTAAAAATGAATGCATAACAATTTAGGAACACGTTAACTAAAATCAAAATTTACTATTTTTCTAATTAATGAATAATACTATTTTATACTAAATTAGTAATAAAGATATATATATTTTGTCTCTTCACCTAAAAAGTTTTGCATAAAAGTATGTAATTGAACCAATATATATAAATTATATTATAACATCTTTAACAAACTATTATAACAGAAAAATAACAATGATATAATTTAACAAATCAAGATAAAACTTAATATAGCAAGTTATAGATATTATCAGTATTTCAATTTAACTATACCACTTTAAATTGTGTAATCACCGAAAGATAGAAATTATAAACAAAACATTTGAACAAAAAAATGTCTAAAATGGGTCTAAATTTGTTTTAAGTGTGTTAAAAACGTGTTCAAATGTATCAGAGTATGCCAAGTTTTTAAAAAAATAAAAAATAATTAGACGTGTTAGCATCTGTTAGTATCAAATACGTGTCAAATACCAACAATTTAATCCAAAAAATGTGTCCATGCCTTAAGAAATCTAGTGAAATTCTTGGATAAATCTATTTGGCTCAATAATTCTAGGTGGTATCGAACTAGAATCCCACTAATTCTAGGTGTCATCAAATTTCAGTCCCCAGTCAAAAATTGTGCCCCTTAAATTCCCCTACTAAGGGGCCAACATTAAAATAACATTAGATTAAATCAGTGATAAAAATATCTGGATCAATCACAATTATATCAATACCAAATATATTAAAAATATGTATCAACGTTAAGCATATTTATTGTAAAAGATTTTATGTGAATCATAACCTGATATAAAAAAATCAACTGATATATCAACAACATATAGGGTATATCAGCCAGTATTTTGAATATCAATCGATATATAATGATATGTCACTAATATGGCATCATGACATAATTTTATTATGATATTAAAAAATGATAATATCAAAATATTTAATACTAATATATATTAATTAATATTTTATTTCATGAATTAAATTATTTAAAATTTTAATATAATTCCACTTAACTAATAAAATAATAAATCTCAATCATGCGTAATTTAAAGTAACACAAAAGATGTGAATAGTTGTTAGGAATAAAATATACTCTTGAGCATGTCCCAAAACCAATCATGACGACGGATCAAATCAAACAAATAAATAAAATATTGAAACCTTAATCATATCTTATAATATTTTAAATATTTATTTAGATTATTTTAATAATAATTATAATTTTAAATAATTTAGATATAATAAAAATTAATTAAATATTATAAAATTTTAAAAAATATTTGGATCAATTGAGCTAGTACCCGAGCACCGATTTATATTATAAAATAAAAAAAGAAAAATAATATATATATATATAACAAGAAAAAAAGAAAAAGGAAATAAAAAGAGAAAGGAGTGCAGCGTTGGACAGAGAAAGGAGAAAGAAAGGAGAGAAGAGAAAAAAGGGGGTGTAGGGTTTCAGCACGACAGAGAAAGGAGGGAAAGAGAGGAAGGAGAAGCAGAGGGAAACGGGGAAGAAGGAAGTGGCACGGCTAGTCAGCGGTGGCTATAGGAGGGTCGATCGACGACAGCGGCACTTAGTGAGGAGAGTTTGTCGAGGAGGTTGGGGAACGGAGGAGACTGTGCACCAGCGGTCAACGACAACCATAGGAGGCAGAGGCGGCAGTGCATACGGAAAGGCAGCACGCGGCGAGGAGAGAGAAACTGCATGGGTAGGAAGAGAGGGCACACTAGCAGGACAGACAAAGTGTGATTTAGATATTTCAGACCATCTTTTCTTCAGATCTGCAGAGTATAATGTCGACGCAAGTATTTTTACAACCCTTATTTTTTGTTTGATTTAATATATGATATATTTTAGATATTATTTAAATTTTTATTACTATATATGTATTTTTATACACCCGATCTGTTTATTCTGGACATACATGTATTGCTCTTTGACTAATTTGGGGGTTTCTGGTTCGGACTTTATAATTTTAGAGAGTTTACTATTTTTCTAAAATCCTACAAAATTTATTAGATACTGTGTATTTCTATACCTGTATATTTGTATAAAAATAAATATAAAAGTTTGCATTGATCGTGTATTCTCGCATGCATGTGTCGTGTTATGGTTACTAAATTAGGATTTGTAATTGGATATTTTGGCCAGTTTCCGATAGGAGGATATTTGTTATTGAAAATTATTTTTTATCAGTAGTTATGCGTACCTGGATCCGACTTCGAACAGATTCGAATTTTTCTGGATGGTTTGAACTGGCTTCGTTCACTGAGTACGAATCCTGCACACTACTAAAATGAACAAGAGGTCAGCGTTATCGACGGAAAGTTATCCCACCAAAAACACTTCTACGCTCAAGTCAGTACAAATAGTCTCTGAAAGAATGAAACTGAAAAGAGAGTAAGAGAGAGGCAGAGTGCGTTCCCCGATGTAAGGGAGCCGTAAGGCCTTCTTGAATCTGGGAGGTGGGAAAGCAAAAAACGGTAGTGAGGGCTCGTTTGTTGTCTTAGAGATTGTTAGAGTGTAATTCTAAGAGTCTGGCTGCAGAGAGAGAGAGAGCTCGTTTCTCAAAACACTTAGGTTTTTCTCAGTATGTGTGTAAGTGAGCGTAGAGGAGAGCTTCCTTGGATGATGATCCTAGGGTTTACTTAAGGATGAAAGGGTAATCTTTCTTATTTGGAAGGCGTGATCCCCTCTCTCTACCTTGGCTGACTTGCCTTCTGGCATAGATGCCATGCCAAGGTGGACTTGATTGTTTCCTTATGAGGCGGCCAACAGCTTTCCAAACTGATCTCATTCCTTTCCAGTATATGGTCGTTGGAGTACCTTGGCAGGCAAGGAATTGGGAAGATCTGACACCGTCCTTATTTGAAGGGTGCCAATCTTGTCAATATCCTTTCTGGTGTAAATTGATATCGTGGATGATGCTTGGAAAGCTGTGGTTGGCCGTCGGATGAGTTGTGGGCCCAAACGGAGTAGGCCCATTACTGTAGAAAGACGTTTATGGGCCCAATTATAGAGCGCAACGGTCAACGCCTGAGTTGACCATCTGCGTGTTGGCCGCCTTCGTGTAGAACGTATGGAGAGTAGCTAGCGATCAACTGATGGGCTGTGAGCCAGAATGGAATAGGCCAATCACTGTAGAAAAGCCTCTAAAGGCCCAATTGAGCTGCGCATGGTGATCAATATTGAGTTAACCGTCTGCGAGCAAGTTGGCCGCCAAGACGGTCAACGCCAACGTCGACCGTCGTGGGCTTTCGAGTTCCTAGACCCGTCTTCTCACTGGGCTGTCAAAAATATTGACTCGCCTTCTTGGGCTTCCATTGACCTTTCTTTGGGCCAGTCCATTATTGGTGTACCCATCACTAGTTCCCATGCTGGTGGTCAGATTTTTGGCCTCTAGCATGTTTATAATGGGATGTCCTTTATGGTTTCGGGTGTTTTTGGATCCCATGGAGCTTTCTGAGAGATTGTGGAAGATAGCTTTGTTAAGATTTTTTATTATCTTGGTTAATTCTGGTTTTGTTGACCGTTTTGGTCAAATTCAGAGTTTTAGAATTATTGACCATTTTGGTCAATTACGGAGTACCAAAATTATTGACCGTCTTGGTCAATTTCGAAGTACCAAAATTATTAACCGTTTTGGTCAATTCCGGAGTATCATAATTGTTGACCGTCTTGGTCAATCCGAAGCACCAGAATTGTTGACCGTCTAGGTCAATTCTGGAAAGGTCTTGCGTGCCATTAGCCGATTTTCCTGTTAGAGCGCAACACGTGTCTCCCTTTAGTTGGACGGAGATCCTGGTCATTAATGTTACAGGAATCCGCCTTTTGCAGGGCCAAGTAGGGAGACGACACGTGACAATTCTGACGGTGCCTTAATGAGGAGTTTTTGAGTGCTTGGCGCCTAAGTCTTTCTTCTCAAGCTTTTGAACTCATTTCGTGCCTTCAGATTTTTATCTTCCTTCTCATTCCCCAACTAACTGCTTCAAGAAAACCCTGAATCCTTTTACGGCTATGGCTTCCTTGGCAGATTTCTCTTCCGTTCTAAGGGAGAATGATATCAAGGCCCACTGCGTTGAGTTCAACATTCCCAAAGAGATGGCATGGAGGGTTCCAGGCAAGGACGACAGAGCTTTTAGCTCGCCGGAGGGTTACATTGCCGTTTACGATGCTCACCTGAGGAGCAGCCTCCGTCTGACGTTGCCTTCAGAATTCGAATCAATCATGAGGGCCCTGCGAGTTCCAATCGCCGAGCTTCATGCCAACGCTGTGAGGTACATTTATACTCTCTGTATTTTCACTCGTAAGCTTAATCAGAAGTTTAGGATGTCAGACATTAGGGTTGTGTTTAAACTGAATCGAAGGATTGAGTGAAAGTCACTCTCCCCGACCGGGCATAAAAATCAACAAGGCCATCCATGATTCGTTGAAGAATTGGAAGAACCGGTTCTTCTCTGTGAATGTGGAGGAGAAGTGGCCCCTTGCGAAGGAGTGGGGCGATATTCCTGAGGTGTACTTTGGTACACCGTCGACGGCGGAGTACTCCGCCTATGCGTGGCTCATGAAAGCCATTGAAGCTAATCCAGAGGAGTTTATCAACCAGAGAAACAGTGCGGCGTTGCGTAGAGAGGATTTGGCGGCAGAGCCCTGAGACAGCCAGGGTGGCCCGCCAGACTTGTAGTCTCTCAGCTTTTACCTTTTTTGTTGTAGCCTCTGTAAAATGTATCACATTTTTGTGCAATAAAATGAAAGTTTTTCTCAATTTGGTGTTCCTTGTTTCTATTACTTTGTGTATGTTTATGTTGTGGCGTCAGGCGGCCAACTTGGTTGGCCGGTTAACGTTGTTTGTTTACTCAAGGAGCTGAGTCCTTAAGCCTAGGCAGGTGGCTGCGCTAGCCAACCTGGTGAAGTTACCCAAGTGATAACTTGGACAACCAGCGTTAAAGAAAAAACACTTCTCATTACTAAATGATCGCGTCACCCTCTCATAGAGAGGTTTACCGCAGGAGTTGGCCAACCTGGTTGGTTAGCCGCCTAAGGAGTGAAGTCCTTAGGATGGGTGGTTGTGTGAACCGCCCATAGTGGCGCCGTATAAGGGGTGACTTGGGCAGCCAATATTGGAGGAGAAAATGTTCCTCCCTTCGACCGTCGTTAACTGACGTTGCTGCTCTCCGAAAGGAGGTCGTCGCGTATGCCATACTCGCCCCCTAAGATTTTTAGACGGCTATCGGGCCACTTAGATGACCAAGGTTTAGTACGACCGCTTTGGGCCGCCCGGATGATCAGGGTTTAGTCCGCTTATGGGCCACTTGGATGACTAAAATTTTAGACCGCTCATGGGCCACCTGGATGACAAGGGTTTCAGACCGCTTATGGGCCACCTGGATGACCAGGGTTTCAGACCGCTTATGGGCCACTTGGATGACCAAGGTTTTAGACCGCTCATGGGCCACCTGGATGACCAGGGTTTCAGACCACTTTCGGCCACCTATGACTTGCAAGCAGGCAATACTAATTCCATTGCCACTCTATCAATAAGGATTCATATCCAAAATTTCACTACCTAATTGTGAGGTATAATGTCCTAGTCAACATAATTTACACTCACCTAGCGACCTGCCGGCCAGTCACTCCAAACATCATTTCAAGGTTTAGTACCACAACCATGATCAAATCAATTTAGACCAATCATATTCACAACCCTGAGTAATAGTTGTAAACTTTGATACGGCTAGTACAAGGTCCATGATCCTTGAATAAACAAATAAACTTGGGAGCCCAATTGAAAATATAGATTTAGAGTCCAAAACAATGCATTTACCAAAATATTAAAGTTGAGGGCCTCACCTCCCACTATTCTGTTTAGTACAGTGGGCTTAGACACATGGGCATTCTTTGCATAGGGACAGTCCTTAATAAAGTGCCCTACTTTACCATATTTGAAGCACACCCCAAAAATCTTGAAGCAAGGCTTCTCTCCATGAGACTTCCCACAATGTTGACACAAACCAAATGGGCCTTGCAGGGGCAATATGGGCTAACAAGTCCTTTTTCCTGAAACAGACTGCATCGCTTTCTTCAACGATCTCCCTGAACTTGTGCTTACACCAGTTGCAGCACTGGTTCCATCACCTCCTTTTCCAGACATCTTCCTTTTGAGGAACTTCTTCATCTCTAGTTCCTTCTCATGGATTAAGGAACCCCCTAACACATGAGCGTAAGTCAAATTTTGACGTTGCCATCTACTCCAAAATATCCTTCCATAGACCTTGATAAAACTTCCTCAGTTTCCTCTCCTCATCTACCACCATACACGGGGCATACCAAGACAACTATGTAAACTTAGAATCATATTAGTTACTGTCTGAATTTTCTACCTCAACCGTTCAAACTCTTCTTATTTTTGCTCACTAAGGTTGGACAGAGAATACTTTTTCATAAACGTCTCTTCAAACATGGCCCAAGTAATCTCATCCTCAGGCACCCCTGAGGCTCTTTTCCTCATCCGCCACCAGTGATGTCCCTCACCCTCTAGTTGGTAGGATGCAAATAAAACTCGATCCTCCTTGAGGCAACGAATGACAGTGAACACCTTCTTCAACTGCTGAATCCACGTATCGGCTTTAATTGGGTCTATCTCACCAATAAACCCTGGAACTCTCTCCTGGATAAATCGATCATAAGTCATAGGTCCAGGCCCCAAATTCTTAATATTGTCATCCATTCTGCCAAACAGATTCAGATATACCCCTTCTCGATCGCACAGTTGATTCTCTCCACGCGAACGACTACATCTAAGCGGAATATTCAGCTTTGAAGACACTTTCTGAAACAAGAACAATTGTGAATTAATTAAAAGATTGGACTCTAACTAAGACATTATAATCTATGTGATTAAATAAGGTTATCGCTCTAATTTAGTTCTAGTCTAAATTACGCGAGCTAGGGTGACTAGGGCTATCCATCCTAACTTAGCCATTCTATGCATACATTCATCTATTCAATCTTAGTCTATACTATTCTAAGCTTCTGTATAAGATTCAAATCAAACCTAAGGTTTCCATTTCTCTGATACTAACTGTAACGGTTCAAAACTTTTATTGAAAATTTGACAGAGTTTCGTCTATAAAACGGACGTCCATCTAATACAAAACATGTACAAAATCTTATACAGAATCCACAGCATACATACAATGTAAACATAGGATCCCAATAGCCCCAACAAATGTACAGGTGGCATCGACGTCGTAACTTCGGTACGACTCTGGTTCAGAAAGGATGTCAACTAGGAACTAATTACAACCATAAAAGATATCTGTAGAAGCTACTACATCCATTAATGTACAGCATAAACTTTCCATACATTCATCATCATCATGGCATACATATACATAACCACAAGTATCAAAATAATTATTACAATATCCATGCCTTATACAAAATAACAAAACTAAGTCCTTGAAAGCTTCCCAATCCATATTAGCACCCTATCATATGCTTACAACCTATTTAGAGTCGTTGGTCATAATGACTTGCTCATCTGGAAGGGGGGAGAAGTAAGGGTAAGCTAACAACTCTGCGAGTGCATTATAATCAAAATAGGTAGACAACATAAGCAAGATAAATAAGGAAAAGAGACATAATCATGAAATAAATGTATAAATGGGAACATGATCAAAAATGCTTTGGAATACAATTTACTTCTCTTTGAAATATATTTTATGCATGATTATTTATATTTACGGATCAGAGTTAGTAAGCCTTACTAATTAAAGGTACAAGAGAACGTAACAAGGATCAGGATACCCCACAAGATCTAAGGTCACAAACTCCTATTATCTACCTAGAGGCGGGCCATCTACATACCATACCGGTG
>JAOVVI020007552.1:0-14526 GCA_028571085.2 Nepenthes alata | reverse complement strand
ATGGACCACCTCAACTGCTTCCGTACCCATTTGTCCCTACATGGAGCGAGCGAGGCCTCGGTGTGCCAGTGCTTTCCCGTCACCGTCAGGGGTGACGCGTTGCTTTGGTTCCATGGCCTCCCTCAGAACTCCATACGCTCGTTCGACGAGCTAGTTGACAGCTTCTTAAGCCATTTTTCCTCCAGCCAAAGAGAAGAGAGGCAACCGTGGCACCTGGTCCGCCTTCGCCAGAGATCCGACGAAAGCCTCAAGCGGTTCTTCAACGGTTTCATCACAGAGACACGGAGAATCCCCTAGCTCTCCGACGAGCTAAAACTCAAAGCCTTCATCGCCACGCAGGCGGCGGGGGTCTTCTTCAAGCACTTGTCCCACCAGGGCCCTCAAACCTTCCGGGAGGCCAAGGCCATCTCCAGGGCTTACATCACGGCCGAAGAGGCCAACGAGGCGAAGCGCCATGAGTGAGTGGACCCGCCCCAGGAAGCCGCCAGACTTGCTGCCAGGCGGAAGAGGGATAACGACAGTCGTCGCTCCCTGGAGAGCCGAAAGCAGCCGCGACCTTCGCCCGGACCTAAGAAGGGTCATGGACTGACATCCTTGACTCCACTGAACGACACTCGTACCAACGTCCTGATGCAGATCCAAGATGAGAATTTCTTCAAGTGTCCGAAGATGCCAAAAGGTCTTACTGGCAGCAATCAGACCAAATACTACTAATACCACCGCTACTTGGGACACTCGACTGAGAACAGCCGGACCCTACAACAGGAGATAGAGGACTTGATCCACCGCGGACACCTTAAGCGGTACGTGAAGAGTTCAGGACTGGCCCCCGCAACCTCAGAAGGCAATCCCAGTGAGACGCCGAGAGGCCACACAGTCACTAGCGTGGTCAACATGATATCCGCTGCAACCGTAGGGGACACCAGGCGAAGGGAGCCGAGGCCGACTTCAAGTAACAAGCAAGCCAGGATAGGGGATAGGAGTGATGTCATTTGCTTTAGTAGCGATGATATGGCTCATGTAACCTTCCCCCATACTGATCCCCTTGTTGTATCTGCCCTCGTTTAAGATGGTATAATCGACTACCAGCTGAAATGAGTTTTCGTTGATAATAAAAGTTCACAGAATTTACTGTATCTCAAAGCCTTCTTTAAGCTTAGATTGAAGTGAAGCCAGATGAAGGCCGCTAGTACACCCATGTACGGCTTGAACAATGAATCGGTCCCCGTACAAGGGATAGTTCGGTTAGAGGTCACTATGGGAACCCACCCGCGCACGGTGACACAGGACCTGGCGTTCCTCATCATTGACTTGCCATCCGTCTACAATGTCATATTAGGCAGACCTTTCCTCACAGCCTTTGGGGACGTAACGTCAATCTTGCACCTAAAGGTGAAGTTCCCCACCCCATGGGGTGTGGGAGAAGTGCTCGGGGACCAGGAGGTGGGACGGACGTGCTACCTGTCCTAGATCAGTCCCATGACACCATACCATCCGGATGAAGATCTTGACCTCCGCGATGAAACCCTGCTACAGCAAGCCTAATCGAGAGAGGCTACTGAAGCAGTCCCTCTGAGTCTCTCCGAGTCGGAAAGGTGTGTCCATGCGAGCGGCCGATTACCTTCCTTAGGGAAAACTCCGATGTGTTCGTGTGAGTTCTCACTGACATGCCCGGGATACTGGCTGAAGTTATCATCCACAAGCTGGGCCTTGACTCGAGCCGCAAGCCCGTTCGACAGAAGCGCAAGAACCAGTCCATCGAGAAGTTGATCGCCATAAGAGAAGAGGTGAAGAGACTCCTGGATGCCGGGTTCATCCGGGAGATCCAATATTCGGAGTGGCTATCAAACATCGTGCTGGTAAAGAAGAGAAATAGTGAGTGGCGGATGTGTGTCCATTTCACCGATGTGAATAAGGCCTGCCCCAAGGACGATTTTCCTCTCCGCAGAATCAATCACCTCATGGACTCCACATCTGGACACGAGCTCCTGAGCTTCATAGACGCATACTCTGGCTACAACTAGATTTGAATTCACCTTGAGGATGAGGAACACACGTCCTTTATGATGGAACAAGGGACGTACTACTACGAGGTAATGCCGTTTGTCCTGAAGAACACCGGCGCGACCTATCAGCGCCTTATGAACAAGATGTTTGAAAGCTAGATTGGGACTAACATGGAAGTGTATGTTGATGATATGCTCGTAAAGAGCAGAATCACCCATGACCACATCAGCAACCTAGAGGAGATATTTCAGGTTCTTTGGCGGTACACGATGAAGCTTCACCCCGCCAAGTGCACCTTCGGAGTGACCTTGGGGAAGTTTCTAGGCTTATTGTGTCCCAGCGTGGTATCGAGGCCAACTCGGAGAAGATCAAGGACATCCTCGACCTGAACCCCCCGTGGACGATAAAAGAAGTGTAGAAGCTTATCGGGCAAATAGCGGCCCTCTCACGGTTCCTCGCTAAGTCAGCAAAGAAGTATCTACCCTTCTTTAAGGCGTTGAGAGCCACTAAGTCGCTAGGGTTCTGGTGGACCGAGGACTGCAACAAAGCTTTCAAAGAGTTGAAGACGTACCTCGCCAGCTCGCCGCTCCTGAGCTTGCCGTGCGAAGGCGAGGACCTTTACCTCTACTTGGATACATCGGCAGTGGCCCTCAGGTCCGTGCTAGTCGGGGAGCGTGGCGGAGTGCAGTGGCCGGTGTACTACGTGAGTCGGATGATGACGGACGTAGAGGCCCACTATCCGCAAACAGAAAAGATGGCACTGGCCCTCATCTAATCTGCATGGAAGTTGCGGCCCTACTTTCAGTCGCACTGGATCATCGTGTTGATGGATCTACCCTTGAAGTCAATCCTGCAGAAACTAGAAGCGTCCGGGTGGTTGGTCAAGTGGGCCGTTGAGCTAGGAGGGTTTGATGTGAAGTTTCGACCCCGGCTAGCCGTGAAGGGACAAGCTTTGGCGGACTTCCTTGTTGAAGCAGCTACCCGAGCTCCGAAAGATGTCGACGGCTCTGGAGGTGTGGGAGACCACGACCCTTCAATATGGACACTAAACGTGGAAAGGTTGTCCACCCAGGTTGGCAGCAGAGCCAGAGTCGTGCTGAGGACACCGGAGGGAATGGAGATTGCATATTCTGTCACGTTTGCCTTCCTAGCCACCAATAACATAGCGGAATACGAGGCCCTCCTCGCAGGCTTGCGCCTAGCCATAGAATGTTCTACGAAGTTATTGGTCGTACACAGCGACTCTGAGCTTGTGGTCAACCAGGTATAGGGAAACTTCGACGAGTCAAACCCACAACTCGTCAGGTACTTGGCGAAGGCGAAGACCCTGATCCTTGAATTTGACTGATTTGTGATTAAGCACATTTCCTGGTTTGACAACGAGAAGGCTGACCGGGTCTGCGGCTATTGGATCCCCAAAATAGTACGCCGGGGTGCCATGGGAAGTCCTAACCGTGCCTAGTATTGATGCCGTAGACCAAGAAATGCTACCGATAGATGCAGGAGCAAACTGGATGACTCCGTACATGAAATACCTGACCGAGGTAACTCTCCCCAATGATGCCAACGAGGCCATGCGGGTTAAGAAAACTGCAGGTTGGTACACGCTCCTCAGTGGAAGGATATACAGGTGGGGATACTCCACGCCTCTCCTAAAGTGCTTTGCTACGGAGGAAGCCAAGTACGCCCTGAGCGAAGTACACCTGGGGTTATCCGACTCGCACGTCAGAGGAAAGAACCTCGCATTTAAGGTCATGCGGCAAGGGTTCTACTACCCGACCATGAAGCGAGATGCTATGGAATTTGTCAGGAAGTGCAAGAGTTGCTAGGTCCACGACACGAGGGTGCATCAGCCGAACACCGAGCTGCACTACCTCTAGTCCCCATGGCCATTCGCGTAGTGGGGACTCGATATCCTCGGGCCATTGCCTCTGACTTCCGGGCAGTGAAAATTCCTTATCGTGGGTATTGACTGATTCACCAAGTGGGTGGAGGCTGTCCCTCCGGCCAAAATCACCGAGCAGAACGCGACGAAATTCCTCTGCCAGGGCATCGTTTGCTGCTTTGGGATCCATGAGGTCATAGTAACTAATAATGGGACCTAGTTCATTGGCAAACGTTTCACGAGGTACTGCAGTGGGCTTCGCATCAAGCTGGCCCACACGTCTATGGCCCATCCGAAGTCCAACGGATAGGTTGAGGTCACCAAACGCACGTTGTTGCACGGACTAAAAACCAAGCAGGAAGATGTAGGGGGCTCTTGGGTCGAGGAGCTACCGTCCGTACTTTGGTCGTATTAGATGACCTCTCGGGAGCCGACGACAGAGACGCCCTTCAACCTCTGATTTGGGACTGAGGCTGTGGTTCCTGTCGAGGTGGGGATGCCAAGCCTGTGAGTCAAATGTTTCGACCCAGCCACCAATTCACAGAGGCTCTGGGAAAGCCTGGACCTGCTCTTAGAGGTTCGAAACACGGCACAGCTACGGGCTGCCACTTATCAACAGCGCGTCGCGCAATATTACAATAAGCGGGTGAATGCTCGCCCTCTAGAAGTTATATACCTGGTCCTCCAGAGTGTAGAGGCGGTGGGAAAGACTGCAAACAGGAATAAGCTCTCCCCGAGATGGGAGGGTCCGTTCCTTGTCTTCGCGATCCTCTAGAGCGGAGCGTACAAGCCATGCGCCAACTTGAGGAAGTATTACCAATAACACCGCGCTAGCCCATGTAAGATGCACATACGCACCACGTTGAATGCTTGTACATGCGTTATGCCTTTTGTTAATAAAATTAATTTTCCTATTATTATGCATATCCATTTGTGTGAAATATTGGTATGCATAGCATTCTTAAACCAAAACGACCTAGACTGCCCCTAAGTCGGTAGGACTATCGTTCATCTGTAAAGCAAACCCTTGGCCATGCGCCAAGTGGCCCAGAAGCGGCCACTACAAACCTCGCCCACATGATTGGCAAGTTCGAAAGGACACTCATCTATCATGGCTTAGTGACAGTCGACCCAAGCGGTCAAAATATTAGGCCTGGGGGATTTGGAAGCTCCCCAATTCCCGAGCAACAAAAACTTTAGGGGGCAAGTATCGCAGGCGTGCGGCGACCTTCTCGCGCAGAAGAGAGCACCCTCGATCTACAATGGTCGAGGGCTAGGACTTCAAACTTGGTGATTATAACACCTTGAGCAAGGGCCACGCACCTCCCCCGGATACACACGACTAAGGCCTAGACCTGGAGTCTAGTTGCCATGGCCTAAAAACCCGGCTGATCCTTGTTGTGGCTCCACGGGACTCGCAACGACATCCGCTTCACCGGATAGAGCTTCCCATCAAACGCGTGAGATGCGATGACATCCTCTGACGAAGGACGAGCACAGGGCAAGAAGGCACCTGATTAGGGCCTTGGCGACAATAGCTCTGCGAGCTTAGCATTCAAATGCGGGGTACGACCCCACAGGTCACGTTAAGCAAAAGGTGCGATCCAATGTACTGCATTAGAAGACAATGTGTGCAAAAGAGAAGGAAGTCCCCCTTTATTCATTTTCCGACTACAAGTGAAATACAGAGACAAAAGGAAAACAACAACAAGGGGTGACTATGCAACCTATAAAGAGCAAGACTACTTCGGAGGCTGGGATGAGCTGGTTTCCTCGAAAACGTTTCTCAAGTGGGACGCCTCCATGATCCCGGAGTTCTTGGGATGAAAAACTCCTTCCGCTACGTCAGGAGCAATTAGGGATGCGATCTTGCGGCACATGCGGATATCGTCCCAAAATCAAGTCTCCATTGCACGTTCCGCCTCCGACGGGGTGAGCCGGCCAACCCTGTCCCTCGATAGGTGTGCGTGGTTGTCCATCACCGTGACGAGTGAAGCCTCCACGTGTGCTACAGGGACATCTTTGTGGATCCCGCCCTCTGAAATGGGCTCCACAAAAATAACGGTTTGCTCCAAGCATCCCCTAGCTCCGATGTTGGCGCAGGTGTTGCCGGTCATGATCCCTCAGGGTCATCAAGGTCCAAGACGCCGCCTGCCATTTCCGGAGCTACACTTGCGAATACAACGACGATGGAACGCGTGGAGGGTCCACTAGTGGGTTGAGACTCCACCTCGACGACTTCGTGCACGGCTAGCTCCGCAGACGGAGTCGGCGGAGGTCTTGCGGCCTCCCCCTAGTGCCCCGCACTTGTAACCGCCTTCAGGATAGGGACTCGGGTCCCAACGGCAGGACTAACGGCTTGCCTCTGGGACTTTCACGTCAAAGTACCTCCGGCTTCCCCTAATCTCTTCAGCGGACCCTCAGTCTCCTCTTCATCTGAAGACGACTCCAACAATGAGCAGCTTTCCTCCTCGTTCCCTCTGGATGATGGGGGACCGATAACACCCTCGGGTTCTCTCTTCCTAGGACCGACGATGCTCCATCCCGATGGAGGCTCCCACTTGGCGGTCTCAAAGGTGACGGACATCAAGAAATAGCCCTGGACGCTAAACTTTTCCATATGGGACTGGAGGGCATTAACCAACTCCGCCGCCTCCGCGGCTTCCTCCGTCGACGGCTTCTCGAGGAAAAACCCCAAAATATGGCCCCAGATGCATGAAAGCTTTGAATCTAAGGGCTCTTGCAAAAAGAAGTATCGGTCTTTCCAGTTCTTGACCGAATCTGGGTTGGTCCCTTTGTGAAGTAGCAGTATTTGCCAACGCAGATTGGACCATCTTTGAGCCGTCGGCGACTGGAACACAATGTAATTCCACACAAGTTGAAATATTTGCATCATTCTCCTTATGACAAGGAGTAGGTTTATCTTCAGCTCTTTGCTCATCAAATAGATTATACTTCTCATAAGCAGTTGTGGCAGTACTCGAAAAAGGAGGAGGTGAAATTGATGTATCAATCGGACTTTCCCTGGGGAGGTGACCGATTCATTTGTCAGACCAATGGAAATTACTTTATGGGATCTCCTGTTTACTACGGTATGTTTACTGGGATCTCCTCCGCAGCCTTTTGATTTCTCTCTCTGCGGAGGCAATATGCGCCTCGGTATCAAACTGTTTGACTGCATTGTACCTGACAGTGTGAGCATTGAACTCCGGGCTACCACTTCATGGATTAAGCGATGGAGATTCTCTTCAGCATCACCATTTAGAATTGCGTTTTGAAATCGATTCTCCCCTGCTATGTTCCCAAGAGCATGCAATGCAGCCGTTTGCTTACCAAGTCTTTGCTCACCAAGGCTTTGCCTACCAAAAGCGGCACCGATCAAACATCTTGCTACATCTGGTGTACTTGGGAGTAGCAGTGTAGCTCCTTGCAAAGGTGAACCTATCTGACGAAGTGCCTCTAGTGCAGACACATATTCATCTGCATCTCCAGTTTCAGAAGGAACAAGCCTGCATTCTATAGTTGAAATAAACATGATTATATTTTCCTTGGACAACACCCTTCCACAAATTATCATTGCTCTTGTCCTTCCGATTGGCTCCATTGAGGTATTGCTTACTAAAGTGCTAATCAGTTGAAGAAGAGTGGTCTTTGACAAGAATTTCACGGCATGTTTGACTTCAGTCATCTCATACAACAGCTCCAAAACATGCATGGTCTGTAAAGCACATTTACTGCACTTCCCACACAAGAATGCCTGTTCCCAAGAATTTAGCATACTTTTCACAGGATGACTGCTGCTCCTCCAATCATTTATCGATCCCAAAAGCACAATTTCTTGCCCGTTGAGACAAAGCATTCTACAACTACTTGGGTCTTTTACTGATGAAGAATTGCTGGAAATACACCAACCAATTTTGTCCCTCAATGGAGGAAGTACTTTCTTGTCTGAGAGTCAAACTGTGATGAATTGAAGTGCAGATGGGGCCGTAATAGAGGCCCGTTGTGCCATCGACTGGACCAAGCCGTCCACATCGATCATCAAGCATGAGATCCGGAATGGCAGGCGTGGAAGAGAGAGTTTGTTCAGCAAAACTAAGGTGGTGTGAGTGGGTGGTTGGGTAAGAGGTGATCGTAGAGAATGGGGTCGATTCGCATCCAGATTTTCCTCTCCCAGTTTTGTGGCATCCGAGAACGACTCAAGCGGCCATAATAGGGGCTCACGGTGAATTGTCATTTCTTTAGGAGGTTTTGGAGGGACAGTGGAGGAAAAGGGAGATGGCAGTGAGGCCTCCAGGGTGTGAACAAACTGCTTGGAGGACGGCAGGCAGTAAAAATGTGAACAGCCAGTACTATCGGTTCTATTAACTGGAAATGGAACCAAATTGGTACGCTCCGAGAGCTGTGGTAATGTCCGAGAGGTGCGGCTACGATGAGTCCGAGAGGTAATGGCCGAGGACTCTGGTACAGAGTAAAATGGAACCAAATTGATACGCTCCGAGAGCTGTGGTAATGTCCGAGAGGTAATGGCCGAGGACTCTAGTGCAGAATGAAATGGAACGGGAGTAACGATCTGGACATCGGGTACTGACGTCGTGCTCGAAGTAAGGGCAGTGTGACAAAAATTTACAAAAGTGGAAGCCGAAATTGGTGATGAAGTTGAAGACGACGAAAAATTTGTAGTTGACAGCGGTAGTCGGTCGAGGCGGTTGGGGCAAGAGGACCTAATTTGTTCGGGGATGAGAGCGGAAACGGTGATTTGAGGAACGGGTGGTGGTGGAACGGAACAAGTGATGGAAGAGATGGCAGGAAGAGAAACGGGACGACGGGAAGCCATCGTAGAGGAAGCTACAGGAAGCGAAGAGTTTACTGACCGTCTAGTGTCTCGCTCGAAGCTGTGGATGGAGTTGCTGAGTTTTGCCATGGACGAGCGGAGTTCGGTGCAGGACGACCAGATTTATACGGTTTGTGGAACCGCGGTGGACATGCGGGCACCAAATCGATCGGTAGCTCGTCGGAGAGCTTTCACCTCGTTGGCCAGTGCGGCGATAGACCTCTCGAGCGCTACGAGAGCTTGTGCTTTGATCTCCTCTGCATTGCTCTCAATGAGAGCACCATTTGATACGTTCTCCATGTAGTCGCCGACGATGATGAAGAAGTTACGACGGCAGCGGAGTTCTGCAGAGGAGGGAGACGGGAGAGTGTGTTGGGGAAGGAGGAAAAGAGGGAAATAGGGAGAGGGAAAAGGGAAACCCGAGGGGGACAGAAGCGAGAGAGAGAGAAATGAGAGTAATAATTCCTTTTTTTTTTCATTACACGCATATTAGGCTAATATACGGGAATGGGATCCTGTAACAAAAAACGGGGAATGGGTAATTGGAAAATGGGTAGCGGGGAACGGGTAACGGGTATGTAACATGAAGCTCTGCTGCTAGGGATTTCGAAGGTTAAGGAGTTGTGGCGGCCATCGTCGAAACTACTGTTAGTCGTACTGTAGTCCATCGTACCATATTCGTCGCTACTCTGTTTTGTGCCAAGATTTCAACCAGGCAAGTGATTTCCTCTTACCTTGCACATTCCATTTGTTTGTAAGCATACTTCCCTTCAATATGCACGTTCTACTCTCTTCCCTTCAATATTCAAGTGATTGTTAGAAAATTCAGTGGCTAAAACAACTATAAAAGCGGAATTAAGAATCGGTTTTTATACCTCCAGCCATTTGGTGCTCTGTTTTCGGACTTCAGATTCGAACCGGCGCCGTGCTTCTGGACACTCCTTCACTCGTTTTGATGGTGTATTGATCGAGTTGGATTCCAGGGACAAAGCCAGAAGTCTCAATGTATAGGCGAAACCATCACCCGCCTCAACCGAGCGTTTTACACTCGAACCGGCCAAAATTGATAAATTGACTTAATGGGAGAGTTATCACCACTTAATGGACCACAAATGCTTCAGTAATTAACTGAGTAAAATGCCAGAAGGTGATGAAATGATCGAAGAAAATGAATCGGCCATGAAACCTATCGTCGGCTCGGAAATGGCTCACTGATGCCGTTCGCAGCTCGGCTGGCTTGGCGGCTCATGGGCTCAACGGGCCGGCTCAGTTAATGGGCTGAAGCCCATAGTATATACATGTAAATATGAAATCTATCCGATTAATTTTTAGAAATAGGCTCTATTTATGCAGAACATGGAGAAATATGCTTTTAGGGCATAAATATAATTTCAGTGATATTAAAATACTGTAAAAACAGTAAATAACATCCAAAGTACACTTTCCTGAGCTCGATCTATAGTTACCGGGACTCGGATCGGGATGGGACATAAGATTTTTCCTCTTTTTTCTCTTTTCTCTCCTTGCTCCTTCACCTCTTCATGCCTCTATCGTGCCCTACCTTCCAATTCCCCCAACTCTCTCTTTTAAAACGGAAAAGAAGAGGGTCACGTGTTGTGCTAGGGACTGGTGCTCGAGCGCCACTCTCGTAAATTCCCCCTCGAGCACACTTCTTGTAGTCCCATCTCGTTCCCACCTGGCCTCAGGCGGCCATCAGGCGGTCTCATTGGTAAAATGGCGCCTGACCGACGCTGAGCTGTGCTCGGGCGCTCGTAAGGCGCACATCGAGCCTGCAGCACAAAAACGTTGCATTTTTTCTATCCGGGACCCATTTTGATCCTTCTAACCCAATTCCTCACATCCTTAGACCCCAATTTTGATTATATAACATTAATAAGTCATGATTATCATAATTTAAAGCCCAGAATCTTATTTACGAATCAATGTTTCTCAGTTTACAACTTTTGCTCCTGATTTGCCAATTCTGGGACTTCAGGCTTTTCAATCTGATTCCTCCCGTATCTTTTTAACCCTAATTCACTTATTTCAACTTAATTACCTCCCGAGTACTATATTTTGGAAAGTCAAAACTTCTTCACCCATATTAATCATATCTTGAAAATCGGTACCTTACAAGACCCAATTTCTATTTTTTACTTCCAAACTCACTTTTTCCACATCTTAAACAAAACCTTGGTCATTATTGACTTAATTACATTCTAATTATCAGATTTTGGGATCAAGATCTCACAATAATTGTAGATCAAGCTCAGGCAAGTGTACCTTTGATGTTATAGACCATTTTTACAGCGTTTTAATATCTCCATGTTATCGTTTATGCTCTAAATCTCTTGCTGTTCGATATTTGACATGAATAATGCATAAATATCATGATTTGTGAACTAAAGTTCATGTTTATGTGAATATATTGTGACCGATGACCCCGATTTCATGATTTAGCTCACGTCTATTTTGTGTCCGAACCGTATATCATAAACCCTAGCTCAAAAATTTGAGGTTTTTAGTTTAAATGCTTGATTTTGTATATGTATTTTGATTATGGCCGTGATTTCCTGAATAGATATGTATTTAGTGTCCGATTACTGTCTAAGAATTTTGCCCGAAACCCTAGAATGAAAATTTTCAAAAATTTTATCGAAAACTTGGAATTTTGATGATTTAAATGTAAATCGTCGTCCTATAATGTTTATCGAATGATTTGTATTGAAAACGTTTCATGGAATCGCATTATCAAACTATGGAAAGCTTTATCGAACTATGGAAAGCCTTACCGAATTGTGAAAAGACTTATTAAACTATGGAAATCTCTGAAATTGTCTAAAAGAGTAACTAAATGAAAATCGAACTTGGCTTTGAAATATGATGAACTTTGGTTATGGAATTTTGAGCAAATGCATTAAATTAAGTAATCAGCAAGGAAATCGGACATAGAACTGTCATAAAGTTAGATAAGGTTCTCCGATATGCCTTAGAACATTATGGTTGTGGTAATCGAGGATAACTATCAAACTATCGTAACCATCGAACTATCGAAACATCAAACTATCGGAGCTATCAACCTATCGGCCTTTGATTGTGTGGATTAAACACAATATGTCCTCGATTATTCACCCCTTGGCTAGTAGAGTATACTAGATGGGTCCTTAGCATATCGAACATAGACTTTCTGATAACAAATAAACTTTGGAACTGTTTCATAGATTTCTGCATGTGTTTAAATAGAAATATGATTCCTTCATATTTTCTGTTAATGCTTCTGTTCTCTTGATTATTGCAATTTCTGTTCTAGTATAGTTATGTTTTATAGAAAAATATGAATTATGATTTATCAAAACCTATTCATATGAATGCTCCATTTTTCTGATATCATCATGATATTCTATCTTATCGAATATATGTTCTGCATGATAGTATTATGTTCTATGTATTTTGGTACCTTGCTGGACTTCGGCTTACTATTTTATTTTTCGCCTCCAAATAAGGACATAGATATGATACCGGACAAACAGAAATGATTAGAGCTTAGTAAGGAGCTGGATGGACTCTCAGAGCTTTTGAAAACTTGGGATTCTGGATATGGATAATGTAAATGCCTGAATTATGAAGGAAACTATGTGTTAATAGTTATGATATGTTCTATATACTATTGATACAAAAATTATGCTTTCACAGGTTTATTGTTGCTTCCGCTATTCTGTATTCTGAATTTCTGTACAGGTCTTAGATGGCATCTTTCATATATGTTTCTGATTTAGTAGATAGAATTATGTTAAATCCATGAATGGATATGGCCTTGTGATCCTGTGCATGTGTGTTGTTGGATGGATTAAGTACTTTGGATTAATTGTGTGCATATACATATTGTTAAATGCAGGTTGTATTTTTAGAATTTCGTCAAAATTTAGATAGGACTCTGCGGAAATTTTTGGAGAATTACTGATGTAAATTTATGATTTTTATTCTGAACCTGTCTAATGGAGGATCCTATGGGAATTAGGACCCGTACCGCACACGAACAGTATTATCAAAGTATGGAAACCTCCGAAATCGTCTGAAAGGGTAATTGAATTAAACTTGGACTTGGCCATGATATACAATGAAATTTTGATTATGGAATTTCAAACAAATAGATTGAATTAAGTTAATTAGTAAGAAAATTAGACCTAGAACTGTCGTACAGTTAGATAAGGTTCTCCGGCATGCTTTAGAATGTTACGGTTACGGTAATTAAGGATACTATCGAACCATCGAACTATCAAATTATTGACTTGAAATGTATGCCATCAAACTATTGAACTATCGGCCTTTGATTGTGTGGATTGAACACAATCTAACCTTGATTATTCACCCCTCAGCTAGTAGAATATACTAGATAGGTCCCTAGAATATCAAACAAGAATTTCTGAAGAACAAATGAGATTTGGAACTGTTTTATGGATTCTGATAAGTGTTTAAATAGAATTATGCTTTCTTCCTATTCTCCGTGAACGCTTATGTTCTTCTAATAAAATCACGGTTCTTTCTATTTTAATATAATTATGTTTGGCAGGAAAGAATGAACTGTAATTATCAAAACTTTTTATATCGAACCAGGCTTTCTCATAATTTTTGTAAATGTTATTGTTCCTTGACAGTTCTTATGACCTTCTGCATTTATATTATGCATTTGAGAATTATATTTTGCATATTTTGGTACCTTGCTGGGTTTTGGCTGACCGTTTATAGTTTTTCCTCCACCAGATAAGGTTATAGATACGATACTGGATGATCAGGCCTAGTTAGAGATTAGTAAGGAAGATTTTGGAGCCTCGATGAAGTCTCGAAGATTTATCTTGAAGTATTTTGGGAGATCTAATAGTTCTGCATGTTGCATAGAATCTTGTAAAGGAAATTATGTATTAATACCTGTGATATGTTTTATATTCTGACGGAACATAAATTATGTTTCCGCAGGTTTATATAGATGCTTCCACTATATGTTTTCTGGTTTCTATACAGGTCTAAGACGGCATCTCTTGCCTTAATTCTGGTATCGTTGACAGGGTTGTTAAATTGAGGCCATAGATAGCACTTGTGATTCTGTGAATGCGTGTTATAGGATGTGAATTATGATATTAATTAGTTGCGTGCTTGTACTAGCCTGTGATTGTGTTGTGGTCATAAGTTTGAGGTTCGGATACTGAGTATGCTCTGCACAAGTATAAATAAGCAGATTGAATTTTAGTTTTTGTCAAGTTTTAAATAGAACTCTGCCAAAATTTTTACAGAATTTACTGATCTAAATTCTGTTCTGTATGTGTCTAACGGAGGATCCTTTGGGAATTAGGATCCATTCTGTCACACACAACCTTTAACCTTTAGGTTCATAAGACATTGATTTCGTGAAAAAGTATTAACCTCAAATCCTTAAGGTAAGAACCTCATCACAAAATTTCAGTTACGGGTGAAATAATTTCAACCACAGCTCCTCTCCCACTTTGCTCATGGGTAGATATCTATTGATGCAGAATGACAAATACTAATCTTTTTCAGGAACATTTCCTCCTGTGCTAACTTATTTAGCAACTTACTTGGCCCATTAATTAATTCCTACTTTCCAGGGGCCCTAAGGCTTCTTTAACAGCATCTAACCGATGCTCTTCCGATATTGCACAAATCTTGAGAGACTAATGCCATTTCAATTACCACTAAACCGCCCATTAAAACAAACCGGCTTGATCTATTTCTCCAAATACATACATTCTCAAGATTCCCATAACTAGAGTCTCGAACAGTCACC
>JAOVVI020007551.1:0-14788 GCA_028571085.2 Nepenthes alata | reverse complement strand
AACGGTGAAAATGATGTCGTCCCCACATCCCGCGTTCGAAACCCAGCCACTGCAATCGCAAGCCACATTTTTCTTTTCCCCGCATTGCTACAGTAATGAGCCAGAATCGATTGGGCCGCGTATGAAATGGGCTGCTGACTTACCCAGCGGACGCCGAACGCGATCGTTGGGCTTGGACCGCAAACGGCCCAAGTCCAAAACTACGTATATATTTTTCTTTTTTTATTAAAAACACTGTAGCAGAACGATGTCATTTAAAAATCGAATACCATCCCACGAAACGACGTCATTTAAGATACTCAAAATCGAATACAAAACGACGACGTTTATAACTGTAGTAACAGTAAACGATGCTGTTCAAGTCGTATTCTTCCTTTGTCGGTTTCGTCCGAACCTGACAACGATCGATTCGACCCGATTTACAGACCCAATTAAAACAGCACCATATGAAAATAAAAAATGATAAAAAATATATAAATATTTTAATTTTTTAATGCTTTTAAGTGCTCATTTGAACCGAATTTTAAAAAAAATGAAGACTTTAAGATTTTTAAGTTTCGAAATAAATAAAAAATCTACAGAACGAAAAAGGCTGAGGCGATGCCTCGTTCTGATACCAAATGTTAGCAAATAATGTGACTTAAATAACCACGAAAGCGGAATAAAGAATCGAGTTTATACCTCCCGCTATTTGCTTGCTCTATTTTCTGGATGTGAGATCCGGATTGGTTTTGAACTTTTGGACACGCCTCATTATTCTAGATGGTGTAATGCTTGAGTTGGGTGCCAGGGTCAGAACGTTCAATTTATAGGCAAAATTATCAAATGTTACAATCGTGCGTTACGTACTCAAATCGATCGAGAATTGATAATTGAGTTAATGAGAGAGTTATCATTACTAAATGGACCACTAATATTTCAGCAATCGGTTGTATTAAACGGTAGAAGGTAAACGAATCAAGGAAGACGAAGAGAAGATAATCAGCAATCGGCTCGAAAATGGCTCAGATTCGGCTCGAAGAAGCCGACTCAACTCAGCTCTCCGGCTTGGCTCGGCTTAGTGGGCTGACTTGGGCTGAAGCCTATATGCATAACAAGTATCCATCTTACGTCAATATTGTGATTTAAATACACATAGCACCTCTTAAGCATACTTTAAATGTGAGTGTTCTTTCCAAAACATGCTCATACTTGGGTCAAGTACTTATCGCTTAATCTAACTTAGTTAAATTTAATACTTAATTTTTTATTTAAAATTATAATTAATATTAAAAATTAATTAATTAAATTAAATTTATGATCATTAAAAACTTTTTAGGACTCATAGCTTAAAGATGACAAACTCATATATATTTTAGGTAAAATATTACACCTAAGACAATCCTATAAGACAGTCCTATAGGTAAAATATACGTTTTAGGTATTCCCCAAGGATACCTTTATACAAGACAGTCCTACAACTCAATATTCAAGTAACCCGATAGTTTACAAAGTTTGCCACTTGTTGCCCCCGAGTGGTGTTGTTTCGTTCCAGGGAATGGAGGAACCAGATTGTCTATCAGGGGCAAGCCGTCGAAATAGAGCTCATTTATGGGGAAACAATTATAAATAGAGCACTATTCTAGAAAAAAAACATTTATTTTAGTTTTTTAAGAGACTTTTTGTTGCGTCTCTAAATCTGGATTATCGTGTAGGCAAATAAGCTACTCGATATTTCACGTTGGGTCAAACCATAGCCGATCCAATCCCGTCTTTTTAAATATGAACCTTGTGCAATACAATTAAAAATAAAATGTCAGATGACAGTGAAAATTATTCACATTGTATATCATCTGATACTGAAATCAAAAATTCTTCAAAGAAAATAGAAAGATGATAGGATAATGTGAGAATATGTGCAAATGCATGAAATGGTGGGTTGTGTGCTGGATGCGCCTTGAAGATGAGCGGCTTAAGAATGTGGAATGCAAGCCTCCTGGAAGAGATAGAAAGATCTGTTATAAATGGAGGGCTGGCCTCCTCAGGTGAGGCATTCTAGACAACAGATAAGACTTCTAGGAATGGCTATATGGTAGATTTAGTGGATGGCATAGCCTCTTCATTAGATTTTTTTCTCCTCTCGACCTCTTTTTTTTCTCCCCGTAGGAATGAATGGGTATTTATAGAAGAGAAGGACAGTTGTCCAACCACCCACAAACAATGATAAGATGAAATGGTTCTGACAGGTTATACACGAAGTAGGCCGTCTTGATTGGGTTGACCAATTTAAATTGCTAGCGGTCAGGGTAGATTGGACTAATTGGGACGTTATTCGTTTTTTAAGCCTGCTTCTTCTGCTGATGGGTCATCTTTCTGGGTTGGGTATGTCAAACCCATCACTTTTGATATAATATTATTCAAAAAAATTAAAAAATTAATCTTTATATATTTTTATAAATTTATAATGACAATTGTTGAATTAAAAATGTATTATTTTTATGGTTTAAATTCTTAATTTTACATGGTGCTTAATTGAATAATCGTATTAAATTTATTGTAATTTTAGAATTTATTGAACATTTGTTCATTTATATTGTTTAGAAATTCAACATGTCTATAGATCATGTTCCCCCCATCCATTTATTAATTATTTTCTCATTATTGTTGTAATTTTTGGAACAAAATTAATTAATAAAATTAATTATTTTGATCTAAAATAATCCAAAGTTTTTCAACTCAAATGTAACGCAATACTCAATTGAACAATTCTTGAGCGTATTAGCAATTAAAGCCACATTCTCCCCTGCGTTTCTAACTTGAAAGTTTTTGCTTGTATTTTATATTATACACAAATTGTATAAAAAAAAAAGAAAAAAACTTGGTTTTTATCATATTAGGCCACTAATTTAAAAATTAAAAAATAAATACTTGTAAAAAAAAGCCATTTTATTAGACATATATATTCAAGGAAACTTTACCTCTTATAGATATAAAGCTCCACCTCTCTGTCTAAGTGTACAAGGGGTGCTGCAACACGACTACTGTACGATATATGTACGATACTGTATGACAATTATCGAATCTAAATATAATAGCTATTATTAATATTTTTATTTAATTTTTTTAATTTTTTAAACTTAATCTAGATATTGAATTTAGATTCGATGACTGTCATAAAGTGTCATACGAGTATCATGCGGTTGTCATATCGCAATGCACCTCGTTTTCTCTGTCTAGACCATATATTTTAAACTGATAGTTGTAATTTAATTGATATTTAAAAATTAAAATTTAATTAATTTAAAATGTTAGGTCACAATTATTATTTATAAATAAGTAATCAAAATTAAAGATCAAACCCTTTTATCTATATAAGAGATAAGACCTCCTTAAATATCATGAAAATTAAAATCACAAGTATGACCAAATCTATTATGCTCAAATGTGACCAAAGTATTAAATACATAAAATATATAGTTATTTACTTACTATTTTATTTTAATTGTTTTTAAATAAATAAATATAATTTAATTATTTTTTTAAAAAAATAAAAATTATTTAAACTTAATTATTAATTTATAGCTATTTATTTAAAAAATATCTAAATTAGGAAAATAATTATTTCAATCACTTTTTATCTCCTCATTCTATTCACATTTGGCCATCTCTCACTAGTTATAAGTTCAAAATTAGATTTACTAAATCCATTTACTTAATAGATGTAGAGATTTTAATAAAATTGAACCAAATAATAAAGCAGATAATTTTTCATAAACTAAAGAAAATAAAAGCAAAAAAAAATGCAAAAAATATAAACTATGCTTATGCATGTCACACTTGCATGCATATTAAATCCTTCATGCATCCTTGCCGCTGCTGCTCTCTCTTTCCTTAGTCGCCGGCTCTTTTTCAGCAGCCTCCGGTTTCGTACCCGCCCCGGAAGGTCCCGCTCCCTCGTCGGCATCCATGGCCGTCGACATCCGCAAAGCTTCAAGCCTCGCAGCTTCCATTTCCTCTTCTCTACCCTTCAAGTTTCTCTCCAACCTTGTCAACAGATCTGCGGGAATGTTTCCGTCGTGGAGTTCTAGCATGCGCAAATAAACATCCCAAGTACTAAATAGTCGTGGGTGCGCCGCCGACAGCCGCTCCTCCTCCGTATGTACCCTCAGGTGCCCGTGCATGGATTTGGCGCCCTCAAACACTCGGCCGCACACGATGCAAGTTCGTTCCTGTACATCGCCGCTACTTTCAGCAGCGGCAGCGGAGGTGGAGCCTTCACCAGCAGGCAGTGGTGGCACCTCGGATTCCGGAAGATTACGATTGGGACTCCTGCTTCTCTCCCTCCTGATAGGCGACTTCGCATCCCCGGCGCCACCCTCACCGCCGGGATTTTCCTGCCCAGCATTATCATTCAAATCAAAATTTCTGGGCTCCATTAAGAAAGAGGAGTAATGGAAACAATCGTCAGTTCCGTCTGTGAGACGAGACGAGTGGGGGTTGTAAACGACAATTTATAGAGGGAATTCAGGTTGCAGTTATTTTCAGTTACGCCATCACCTCTCGGGGTAGGTTTCTCTGCGTGCTGTTGTATGTTTGATTTCGTGCTCCGTTTCTTTTGTACGTAAGATTGGTATATCGGTGATGATCGTGAGGGTGAGAAGGTCGTCGGACGGCGGAGGATTGATGAGGATAAGTGAACTTGCCGGTGCCGAGAGGTACGGCGGTTCTATTCTCGCACGTTTCGAACTTCTGAAGAAGCGGGAAACTGGAACAGATGCTTGTTGATGTGAAATGACAATAGTGCCCTTTATACGTGGGGTTGTTTTGAAGGTGTGGATCGTTAGGGATGTTGATCGGACGACTGATGACGAAGCAGACGGTTGAGTCGTGGGGTCGTGTGCTTTCAAAGTGGCGGGATATGAGGAGGCGGGCAACGGTTCAATTTTTTGGTTGTCTCCGCACATGACATCACCTTGTCCACGTGATGTGGACTGATTTTTCTGATTTTCATTTAAAAGAAAACCTATACCATACTAAAAAATTATTGTTGCGTCCCGGGCCCACGGTTATCGTACGGATTAGGGAGCTTTCGGGTTCCTCCACGCAGGGGTTTCAGAAGAAGGGTCCGGTCTCCGTCTCTATGAACCTGGACCTGTACAACACAAATAACAAATAAGAGGTCAAGGGCCCGGCAGGATTTCTCCCACCGAAACCGCTCCGACGCTCAAGTCAGCAAATTCCAACAGTAAACGAAAATGGCGCACACAAAAGGGGTGCGCGGAGAAATGCTGTGTAAGCGTGCGAGATGCTTGTGCGGCGATGTGGAGAGTGTAATGAGCAGGTAGTGGAAGGCCTGGCTTCCTTGATGCACCGCTAATGGTGGCTGACTTCCCGGTGAACGGGTAGAGAAGAAGGACACTGATTTTGTTTGATTCGTCCCTGGAATCTGAGTTTAGGGAGCTGATGGAGCTGGGAGTTCGAAATCAGAATCGGATCCCTTTCTCTGTGGAGGGTGAGGGCTCTTATAGGCCTCTCCCCGCTGGACTCTGGGCGCCAAAGCGCCCGTTGCTTGGGCCATTGCGCCGCTGGTCGTTGTCGTGGACCGCCGGTCACGCCGGTTGTCCTGCTTTCGTGGCTGGCACGCAGTTGAGCGTTGCTGACCATGCCTAGTTTCTCCCCGTGTGGGGATTGGTTGGCTGCCTGCAGACGGCAGCGTCAGTTGGGGACAGATGGTGGCGTGGGCTGCTGGCGCAGCTCCGGCCACGCCTCTATTAGCTAGCCTTTCCGCCTTTTTTGCCTGCTTCCGGCGGCCGCATTAAATGCGTTGCAGGTTCCCGTTGTCTTCCGCCAGTATGGCTTCGCACCTTTTGTCCGTTGGACTGGGCTGACTTTTCCGCGTGGGCTCTTGGACTTTCTTTTGGGCCGTGCCACTCGTCGTGGGTCTGGTCTACTTTTCATGGGCCAGGACATGGGACCCAACAATATGGAATCCACAAAAATTAATATGAGTGTCCATAATTATAATAAAACATGCTAATATTAAATTTTTTAATATTTTATTTTTTAAAAAATATGTTTAAATATAATATTAATAAATATGTTATTTTTAATTATTTAAAAATTTATTTAAATTTTTTTTTTAAATTTTATATTTAACTCTATCTTTGATATTATATGATAAAAATTATAATTATTTTGATAAAGTATAAAATTATTAGTAAATGATAAAATCGGTTCAACAGTAACTTTTTGGATAGTGTAATAAATATCTATAAGTTTATTAGTAATCAAAATAAAATATTTCAAAAAAATATTTAATTATTTTAATTATTTTTAATCAGTATACATATTTGGTTCAACAGTTGGTATATTTTTAATGTGAAAAATAGTTAAAATAAAATAAAATAAAAATGATATTGTCTTCGGTATCCGACAAGTCAAACTTTATCGTATTTGACAATGGATTTTTATTTTCTTGTAAATGAGTTTAATCTGTTGGTATAATATTCTAAAAGGTTATTTTTGAAAAAAATATATTTTAGCAAATAGAATCATATTTTTTTTTGTAAGAAAAAATTGCAAAATATTTTAGATATAAAGGTTAATAATATGATGTATATATTTTATATAGAATAATATACTATTTAAAATTAAACAAATAAATTTAAATAAAGGATGCAAGCATTATTATTTAAAATATGGCTAAAAGTAATAGAAATATTTTATTAAATATTTTTTATTTATTGATAATAATATCAATTGTTTAAGAAATTACACAAGTAGTGTGTAAATGTTTAAAAATTTAAAATCAATAATTCTTTTCTATAATTTACAATATTTAGAAATCTAATATGTGGTAATATAAATATAAGATAAATTATTACGTGTTAACCATATATCACTAATTAAAAATATTAAATTTTATTTTAATTAAATCTGAAATTATTTTGACATAATAAAAGATGGATTGTATTACATTCAATAGTATGTCGACATATTTTTCAGTTGTTTTAAATTTAGCCACTAATTATACTTAAATTTCCTAACCCTGCATTACATTAAAATATTAATTTAGCTTAAGTTGAGAATGATTATTATCTATTATATTTTTGTCATTTGTCATTTTAGGTGACTGATAACTTGAAAATTTATATAAATATAATTTTTTAAAAAAAAATCATAAATAATATTTTCTAACTGTGAATCAATTTAATTTTAAAAAGTTATCATATATTATTAAAATATTTTCTCTGTGCGGCTATAATTAGAAGTAGTGGTATTGGTATCTTAGATATGTTATCATTATAGTATTTTAGAATAACTATCAGTATTTTATATGATATTACTGTTGTAAGAGTATCAGAATAATTTTTTTTATATTTTTACACTACCAAAATTTAAAAATAATTATGTGACATAATTAATAATTAATGTATGAATGATATAATAATAATATAATTACATTAATATCATATTATCGCTTATTATACAAGAGTGAGATCGGAAAAAGTAAAGATATGTTTGAATTAGTAGAGCGGGGGAGGGAATATTTCTATTTTTTTTCAACCCAATCAAACCTTATAAGAAAATAAATTTGAGAAAATAAATTTCCAAAGATATAATTATTCAAAATAAGTTTCATTACATTGCTTATAAAAGACAAAAAAAAAAAAATCAGATCCTAGCACATAAGTACTAAGTATAAATAAAATCTTACTTTTATTAAAGGTTTTAGGTGCAATTTCATCAATTTATGAGACAATCAATTAAATTGTTTTATTATATCATTAAAATAATTCACATTTATCCATTTACACTATATCGCACTGCTCCACATAATGATAACATGGGCTAATGCAAGGGAACTTCTTTGCAGGACTCAATTAGGCCCCAGCCTATGATGAAATGGATAATTCCATTTATTACCCACCGGGCCCAAGACGGCCCATTTAAAAAGCACAAATGTGATTAATTTAGGGCACCTGGATATGTGGCCCAATTCGTTCAGAATAGTACTAGGAATTGGCCCATTCCCGAATCCCTCAAATGCTCCAGGTAATCTAAATGGTTTCCAAATAGACCAAACTAATATCGGACTATCCGATTGGCCCGGTCCATTTTATTTAAAATTTTTAAAATATGATTAATGTACATAAATATTATAAATATAAAATAAAATAAATCAATGTCAACTATTTTTTAGGACTGGACGTGGTTGTGAGTGATAAAAATTGAACTAATTTTTGTTTTACAAATATACTTTTAAAATTATTGATAAATACATGTGTTGAAATGAGGGGTTAATGTTAGCATTTTGTCCATAAAAATGAGGGGAAAAAACAAACGACAGAAGATTGGTTTTAATAATTTTGCAATAATTCTCTCAATCAAACTTCAATGCATCCGTAGTTGCTTACTTGTCCTCATTACAAATTGGCGTATAGGAAATATTTTAAAAAAAAATTCAAAAAATCCAAAATAATAAAAAAACAAGCCAAATTTTATTGAATAACATGTAATCACACACATATAGCCGTTACATTTTCTTTTTTAATTTTTTCATAAGAAATTTTGAACTGCGTGATTGTTTTACAACAAAGAAAAGGAAAAGGTGCAAAAAGTTGATTCGAAAGGAGAATGGAGTGGCATCAGTGAGGCCAAGGGAGATAAAGAAGAAAAACTTACGTAGACTTATTCTTACTGATCCCGCTCAAATTGTCCTTTGTAACGGGGGCACGAGTTGTACTTCTCGGTACCATTCACGCAGGGGATACATGTAATTTTAAGGCGGCTTGGCAACCCATCCGGGAGCACCAGGATCTGGTCGCAGTGGTATATCTCCATTTTCTCAAGGTTTGACAAGGCTCCTGACCCAACCTTCCATTCACGCAAGTGAGACAAGAAAGTCATGGACAAATATGTGAGCTTAGGGAACCCTCCAGGTGAGCACTCCATCTTATCCCCATAATAGCAATCGTATAAGAGGAGATTTTTTAGTTGAGGAAGCCACTCAAAAACAGGCATTGGGTCATTCTTGACGTTGCAATTCAAAAGACGTATGCGCACCAAGGTTTTAGGAAACATTTCAAAGTGGAGCGGCCCATCTATCTCATTGTCAATGTCCAATTTATAAAGAACCTGAGAACTTGATAGAATCATTTGATCTTTATTCATGATACATCCATCTATCGCGAGCGCTAGGCGCTTGATGTTCGAAGATTTGAGAACGGAATCCAAGTTTTCCTTCTTTGAAACATAACTCACCGTTAGTTTTTTCATATTTCTCAACTCGAGTAAGCCCTTTACTTCAACTCTATCAAGGTCAACATTCTCGAGTGTCTCCAAGTATTGTAAACCATCGAGCCTCATCATTTGACACCAGTTGATCTTGCATTTATGCGACAGAAACTTCCTTGGAAAATACAAATGCCTTAGTTGTCGTAGCTTCCACAAAACGTTAGGAAACATTATGCGACTATAGCGCACACGTAAATCAAGGATCTCTAGGTAACTTAGATTGCCAATGGACGATGGAACTTTGGAAACCCCAGTTTCATTCAAGCTCAAAAACCTCAAATAAATCAAATTTCCAATCTCTTTGGGCAAACTCCCCCCAATATCGAACCCATTAAGATCCAACACTCGAAGAAGCCGAAAGTTGTTGCAGACACTTCTCATCCAATTGCGGTGTTTAAGCCTCCTTGGTTGATTAGGGAAGAACAAGAGAGATCGAATATTGGGAGCTTTTTCAAATGAAGGATCAGGAAGAGAAGCATCGCCTTTTTCTTCAATGTGAATCGCTAACCTGCGCAACCTCTCGTTAAGCATGAGTGGGGGTTCATTTTGATTGGTTTGATTTAGATCCATCACGCAGATGAAATTTTCTTTTTTCGCTATCTCCAAGCAAATGTCTCGCATTAGATCATGGAGACGGCATGTTTTGATCTTCCCCTTCGACCCCAATTTTCCTACCTGAACCATGCACTTCTGAACAAGCTCATTTAGGCAATATTGGGCTTCTTCTTCCAAGGAACTTTGCCTAAGAGTTCTATCACTTGATGATACAACGATGCCTTCGGCAACCCACATGTGATAGAGTTTCTTCGTGTATATTTCATAATCTTCTGGAAAGTTCCCAAGATGAAGGAAGCAAGGCTTTAAATAATATGGCAAATCATAGTAGCTCATTGCTAAGATATTGTATACTCGTCTATATGATTTGTCATGAGCCATGCCTCCTCCCAAGTATAAATGTATGTTATTGTTCACGGTCTGCCATTCCTCCAGCGTTTTCTTTGTTGCCAAAACTGCTCCAAGCACAGTGATTGCCAATGGAAGACCTTGACAATGTTCTAACATCTTCTTCCCCAACTCAATCATATTTGAATCTGCATATAACAGTAACTTATCAACAACTAGATAAAAGAAAGTATGTTAAAAATGTAAACAGGCAGATAAATAGTCACATTTTACAGTCCGCATTGCCTTTGATTTTGGTTAGAAAATCTGCGTATAATCTCCAATTTAAGCAGTGACTCACTCTTTGATTGTTTCTCCCAATCCTAACAACTGATATAATAGAATCTTTGGCACTATAATTACCTATTGTGATGGTTGTATACTCAAGGTCAACTGGTTATTGGTGTGGGGGACTTTTTATGCGACGTGGTCAGTGTTATGAGATTTGTGTGCCAATGGTGTATGAAATACTACTACATGATTTACATTCAAAGGGGAGTACTTGATGTATCACTTGATATGGATGAACTCTGATATAATGTAGATAATGTTAAAAGCATAGGTGAGTTGATAAATGTTAGAATTTACATAATATAACATAATTTGAATTACTTGACAATGTTAGCCACCATTCTCTTTTGATTAAACACAAAGAATAAAATAAATTATTTAATTAGAGAAATAATTTTGAGTGAAAATCCTTTTTAACTAGAGAAAAATTCTAGGAACTTTCATTCGAAAATAATTTCGCTAGATTTAGAGATCTAGCTACGGATATCTCCTTCCCTTCCCCTGAACAAGCCTATTTACAATTACAATATTTGTGAAGAATCAATTAATACTAATACTAACAACCCTAGTGATCAAATAAGAGAATAACAATAAAATGAATAATTAATCAATAATATGTTTTAGCCGTAATTAAATCTAGAACAACGTACTCTAACTTGACCTAACTTTTTTAGTTAAAAAGATAACAAAGGATCTATTGAGTCAGATCCTAGAAGTAGCAATGCTACTTAAGCTTGCTGCCCACACGTTTGCAAAATGAGGAATAGAACTAAAGCATGCTCACAAATTGTATAAATAACGTCATGGGTTAGGACTATGCTAAGCCAATTTTACGGATTGAAGGCCGTATCTCTTAAGAAAATAAAGTTTAAATATTTTTCAATAGTAGATGTTTATATTTAAGTATATGTTTGAAAATTAATTATTTTTTTAAGAAAAGTTAAAAATAAGATAAAATTAATTATTTTAAAAAATGAAATTATAACAATTTATTTAAAGATAAAAGATACAGCCCTTTCAATGGGACATGTTGATTTACCCTTCGATTTTTGAACAATGGTTTCAGAATTATGATTATAAAATAACAATAAAATAATTTATTTTTTATTTTATCATTCTTTCTATTACAAAAAAATTTCATCAGCTTAAATAATTAGAGTTGCAGCAGTGATTTAAAAATTACTGAAACTATCTTATAATCTTAATCATTAAAATTTTGAGAAAAATGTATATTAAGAGAACTCTAACTTGTAAAATTATTTAATTCTAAAGCAATGACAATTATAGCTATAGTAAGATTGATTCATACCTACAGCACCAGCATCCCCTTCGGTGGTCGTGAATGCTTTCCTCCGCAGGAGCTTCATACCGTCAATAGGGTCCAAAAGCTTTGGTTCATGGTTCAATACCGAAGAACCCAAGCTTGATAGTATATCACCGTTCCTGGTCGTCACCAATATTTTGCTGCCGGTCGATCGATCCGACACCGGGAAAGCTGCCTGAAGGCGAAGCCAATCTTCCTTCGTCCACATATCATCAAGAACTACTAAGTAGCTCTTCTCCTGCAACACCTGAAACAGCTCTCCAGGCAGCTGTGCGTCTTGTAGCCCTTGGATCCTGTTCCTCCGATCCATATCCTTCACCGGGATGAGCTCGAGCAGGATTCCGATAAGCACACTCCTCGTCTGAAACTGCTGTGATATGTGAGCCCACGCGAAGCCGGAGAAGTGCCCCCTGACGTCGGGGTGGTGGTAGACTTCCCGGGCGAGGGTGGTCTTCCCTAGCCCGCCCATCCCGCTGATAACAACCACCTTGTGGTCTTGATCGGCTACCAGCTGATCAGCCAGCGACGCTATGTCATCGTCTATCCCTACGATCATGTCGTCTTCGAGGTGGGAGTAAGTCCGCCTGAGCTGCGGCGTACTGGGATCGGCGGAGGAGGCTGAAATCTCTTCGCATGTCTTTTTCACGCCGTACGCCTGCAACCTAGAAGTGAGCTCCGAAACCTTACGCCTTAAATCGTCGATGTCCGTGCCGATCTCGTGCAGGGCTCGGGCATCCGTCACGAGGCTGGAAAGCCACCGGAATTCGCTCCAGAGACCGCGGTGGCGGTCCTTGTAAGATACTCTGAGGATGAATTTCTCGAGAACGTCCTCGGCGTCGTAGGCTAAGTCTTTGATCTGAGAGATCCATTTCCGGATCACGGCGTCTTTGTTCTGCCTTTTGTCTGCGTCGGATAAGAAGCACTGCATCCATTCGAGCTCACCTTGAAGCCCCTCCACCTTATCCCTCACATCGTGCAAGTATTTCACTTCCTCGACCACCAGATTCCCGAGCCACACCGCCGCTGACTTGACGGCAGACACCGCCATGGTTTCAGCCTTCCTAGTCCAGATATGTTTGGTTCTTGTACTGGATTCGATGCCCTGTCTTTCTCCGGAAATTCACCGAAGCTTATCGAGTCACAAATAGCTCGGCCAATAACATTTTTATAATATTATATAATTTTTTTTATTTTTAATTAACTAAATTTATAATAGAATATTTTGATATTTAAAAACTTATTATATATTGTTTAGAAAATAAATATATATATCGAGCACAATTGAAAATTGAGCCAGCGGCAACTATTTTAAATAGTAAGCTGACCGTTGATCATTGATTAGGACATTTGGTTGGTCCTTTGACTGGATCATGTCCGTTGGATCATATCTATATATATGATCTCGAGCCTTAAAATATCCCTACTTGGATGGAAGTCAACGATGGCCCATCTGCTCCGACGAAGCACCGTGAATTTCCACGAACATAAACTATTTATTGCGTGTCCACGCCCATCAACTTGATATAAATTAAAAGTCAGGTTCTGTCACATACTTATTTATTATATATATATTTAAATTTTTTAACTTCAAAATAATGTATATTCGACTCCACAAATATTACGAATTAATATTTATAAAAATAACATTAAAAATTAATTGTTACGTAAATAATAGGATGACCCAAAAAAGAGAAACAGCCTAGATCCGTAACAGTCTATTTGTGCGTGGGCACAGCCGTTGATCGGACGAAAGGCAAATGAGTCAGTAAAAGCCCAAAAACAGGACGGCCCACTTGAGCCTAAAACGGTCAACGCTTTCATTGACTGGAAGCGTGGCCAGAAGACAGGCTGGCCAGGAGGCAATCTCAATTGTAACGGTTGCTTCTAGGGTCGACGCGCATCTCTAAAGGAAAGCACCAGAATCCTCTTCCTATCTGCAGTAAACCATAACGGTTACAGAACGCAGAAGGAAAGCGATCAATCCAATGACTGTTACTGCCATAAAGGCTCCATGCTAGAAAAGGCAACGATTCCAACAGAGCGTGGGAATCAAGCCCTTTTGCACAAGAAAGGCAACCAGCACAATAGTTATAAAAGGCCATAGAGTTCTCATTTCAAGGCACATTTTCACTTGCCTGTAGAAAGCCTTCTACTGCAAAGCTCTCACGCTTTCAGCATTCTAAATATTCTCTCTTTTTGTTACTACATTCCCAGCGAACATAGTATTCAGATCTTTCGCCCCTCACAAGCAACCAAAGCCTCTCAACAAGAGCACTCCCATGAAACAAGCACTCCCAACATTCGTACTACATCTCATTGCATCCTCATTCTTAATTCAAAGGCTATTTACTAACTTGAGTATCGGAGTATTTTCGACGAGATAATATTTCACCGTCACCTGACCTCTTGTTTATAGTTGTGGTGTGCAAGATCAAGATTTAGTGGACGGAGCCAGATTTAGACGGATAATTTGACTCGAATCTGTTCAAAATTTTAATTTAGGATGCATCATTGGCGCAATCTGTGGAAACCTTACAAAAAACCGACCACTTTTCTCCACAACCTTTCTCAGTTTTATCCTCCAAGTGAGTGTCATCAATCAGAATAATGAACACCAGAGCGCAATATAGCGAGCCCGCTAGATACATGACCTCACCCAACCAAGACCACACCGTTGGTAACCTAATCAATGGGGTGCCCGCACCGTTCTTCCAGAACCTGACGGAGCATATGAGCAACATGAATCAAATGCTCATGATGCTTTGCGCCTGCCAAGAAAATACGAAGTAGGGGGCTCTGCTCCTAACGGTCCCTGATCCGGCCTCTAAGAGAGGAGACTAAAAGAAGAAGAAACCGACCAAGAAGACTAGGAGGCCGAGCAACACTCAGGCTTCGGAGGCCTCGCACGCCCAGAGCCGTCCTAGGCTCGAAGGACGTTTGGGTAGCAGAACTCCG
>JAOVVI020007550.1:0-14788 GCA_028571085.2 Nepenthes alata | reverse complement strand
TGTTATAAATTTCAAAAAGTAGCATTTTATATGGTTTAAAAATTTAAATGTTTAAGTTTCTTTACATAATTTATACATTGCATGTAAAGAAAATTAAGGTATTTGAAGAAGAACTCTATAAAATGTTAATAATTAAGGATATTTTTTTTAAAATGAGAAAATTAAAAAATTATGATGAATTGTGTAGAGTTTTTATAAGTATCAAACCATTGTAACAAGTTCAACGGATGGTATATTATGGCACGCTTTAATATTATAGTGGTAATCGATATTCGAACCTATCATCCGCGGGTGAAAGCGACATTCGGGCCCGTCTATAGGGTTATATGTATGACGGCTCACCTACAGGTATTAAATAGTAGCACACAACATTTAATCATTTAAAAATAAATATAACCCGAGTTTTGATTATCTGCTCATTTAGTTGATGAGGCCCTACTAGCCCTTGGTCCCTAAGAAGTTGTATAATTGAATATGAATTTACATGGTACATTTTGACTATATACTAAAAGATAAGTTTGAAAAGCTGTGCATAATTGTTATGGAAATCTATATCATTGCATCTAATTTAATTTACAGTCCTTCCGATATATTTTAATACAAATTATATATTGAATTATGTAAAATTATATGCTTTATTGAGCTTTAGGCTCACTTTATTTTCTATTTTTTTACTAACCCTTCAGATGAGAGGCTTGGATACTTAGAGGATGATCAGGATTGAATGATGAATCATTCGAAGAGATTAAAATTAAAATTATGAAATATTGATGTTATATCTCAATTTTCGGATAATAGTTAATATATTTATATTATTTATATAACAATTTGTAAAATTGAGTTGAATGGTAGTTTATTCAGTAACTTATGGATGTCATTTATGTTAATTATGGTTTGTAGTCATGGGATGTCGGTTGTTTAACAGTAGACAGCAATGGAATTTTAATTTCAGTTGAATTGTATACTCTAATTTTATTTTGATTTAGATATGACTCCATACATAAGATCTAATGTCATGGTTTGGTTGGTAATGGAGTCACATTATGACATGGCAATTTGCGTCATATGTTTGGTTAATATTATTTTATTTTAGTTGGTCGAGGTATCGACGTGAAACTCACGTCCACTGTTAATTAAACTGCTAATTGGATAATTACTTAATATCAGTAATTATAACTATGGGATTGGGTTTTGGGACGTGTAAAGTGATAGAAGTAGTATCAAAGAAGTCGTAAGGAAAATATTTCATTTGGTTTGATAATCTAATGTAATTAATTATTTCGTGATAAGATTAAGATGTCATCCGGATAAGGAGGAAATGTTTGACCCAACTCTCTTTCCAACCGGGAAGAGGAGTATTTAGTTATCATGGCAAGGATGGTGGATGTGATGGAATCTATGGCTCGAGGATCGCATACCCAGGAGCCAGCAACGGCTAACCTAGCGGCGACAGCATATGATCATTTCTCCAATGAGAGGGTGTCAAAATTTATGGGCTATTCGAATCCCACCAAAGCTAAGATTTCGATCCGACAGATTGAGAAAATTTTTGCCGTAATTTGTTGCCCGAAGGATAAGGTTATGTTCCCTTCCTACAAGTTAGAAGGAAAGGCAAACCATTATTGGTCAATAAAGAAGCAAGCAATAGGATTGGAGAATAAGGAAATTTCTTAAGACATATTCGTAGAAATTTTTATGGGCATATATTTTTCAACAAATTTAAAAGAGCAAAAAGAGGATGAATTTGCTCATCTAAAGCAAGGGAACCAGACTATGACGGAGTATGATACCAAGTTCACGGAGCTGTCCTATTATACCCCTCGTATAGTCCATGATGAGGCAAGAAAAGCAATGAAAATTTTGCAAAGATTGAATGACACAATTTAAAAATAGCTTATAATGGTGAAGTCAGGAATCTATGGAGATGAGTTAGATTAGGCTCTCTTATTTGAACGAGAGTTAGAAGAGAGAAGTTTTTTAAGAAAAGCTTGGCTAGCAAATGAGGCTAAAGTTTGGGATTGGGAGAATCCTATAAGATATCAAAAGTCAGCGAATAAATGGAAAAAAGGAGCTGAAATTCAGGGTATGCCTGTCCCTAAACAATCAATGCCCGTATGCCCTAATTGTGGAAAGTCTTATGGAATAAGGCCATGTTACAAAATCTTGGGAGTATGTTTCAATTGTAGCCAACCTGGCCATATGATTAAGAACTACCCTCATCCTTCGAAGAAAATAACGAGGAAGCTAAGTGCTTCAAGAAGAGCGTTCGTAGTGATGGCCCAAGATGTGGATGTGTCGCCTACGGTAGTTGAAGATAAATTTACCATTTTTGAAACTTCAACTAATGTACTTTTAGATTCGGGGTCAACACATTCACTTGTGTCATCAAAATTTATCCGTTAATTGATGCCACCCCTAAGTATTATAGATTTTTCATTTGTAGTGTCAACACTTATGGGATTATTTTTTGTTACAGATATTGTATATCCTAAGTGTGTAATTTGGGTTAATGGTTTGAAATTGGTAGTAGATTTGGTCTTGTTAGATATGCATAATTTTGATATAATTTTAGACATGGATTGGTTAACTAGTAATCATGCTAGTGTAGATTATTTTCATAAGAGAATATATTTTATAATTTCAGGATGTGAACCCTTTTATTTTTAATGACTAATATATAAATACTTTCCATACATTGATGAAGAGTGAATGTCAAGCCTATTTGATTTATGCGAGCACAATTGGGAGTCATAGTGTGCCAACGAATGATATACCGATGGTATATGAATTTTAGGACATTTTTCCAAAAGATCTTTTGGGACTACCGTCGAACTGAGAGATCAAGTTTGAGATTGAGACGATGCCTAGAATGACACCTATATTGAAGACCCCCCATAGAATGGCACCATTAAAACTTAAAGAATTAATACAATAATTGCAAGAGCTGTTGGAGAATGGTTTTATCCGGCTAAGTGTGTACCCATTGGGTGATTCAATGATATTTGTGATAAAGGATGGGTCTATGTGGCTGTGTGTAAACTTTGGGGAGTTAAACAAAATTACTATCAAGAACAAGTACCCGTTGTCGAGAATTGATGACTTATTTGATCAATTGTAAGGAGTCCAAGTGTTTTCAAAGATTGATTTTCGTTCAAGTTATCATCAATTGAGGATTAAAAAAGAAGATGTGGCGAAGATGACTTTCTGAATGAGGTATGTGCTTTACGAGTTTTTAGATATACCTTTCGGGTTAACTAACGTCCATACAACTTTCATGGATTTGATAGACCGGGTATTCCATCTTTATCTCGACAAGTTTGTTGTGGTATTCATCGATAATATCTTAATATACTCGAGGAGTTATGATGAGCACAAGATGCACTTGAGAATTATACTCCAAACGTTTCGGGAAAGGAGTTTGTATGCTAAGTAGAAGAAGTGTGAGTTTTAACTTAAATAAGTCATATTTTTGGGCCATGTCATTTTAAAAGGAGGAATTTCAGTTGATCTCAAGAAAGTTGAAGTTGTAATTAATTGGAATTGACCGACAACGATAACCGAAGTTAGGAGCTTTTTGGGAATGGTGGACTATTATCGAAGATTTATGGAGAAGCTTTCCAGAATTACTATGCTGATAACCCGATTAATATAAAAGGAAGTCAAATTCAATTGGACGAAGGATTGTAAAAGAAGTTTCCAGAAGTTAAAGGACCGTCTAACGATAGCCCCGATTTTGGCAATTTCTAAAGAATTCGGAGAATTCGTGGTCTATTGTGATGCATCTAAGACTAGACTAGGGTATGTCCTGATACAGTATAAGAAAGTGATTGCGTATGAATTGAGGCAATTAAAGACGTATGAATGGAATTATCTAACACATGATTTAGAATTGGCGGCGATGATCTTTGCATTAAAAATTTGGAGACATTATTTATACAAATAGAAATTTTTGGTGTATTTGAACCACAAGAGTCTCAAATATTTATTCTCTCAAAATGAATTAAATATGAGATAGCAAAGATAGATGTACTTCTTGAAAGATTATGATTGTAAGATTTAATATCAACCGAAAAAGGCTAATGTTGTGGCGGATACTTTAAGTTGTCAAATGACAAGCTTTGTGGCTCATTTGATTATTAAAGAAATGAAGATGCTAGAATATATGAAATAATGTGATATTAAAAGGCACTCCTAAGGTACTCAGATGATATTGTCCTATTTTTAAGTGCAATCGAAGATTTTGGAAAGAATTAAAGGAGCACAAATGGATGATCCATTCTTGATGGATATTGCTGAAGATTTGAACAGGGACTCTAGAGTGGACTTTAGTGATTGGGCATATGGAGTTTTGAGGTTTCAGGAACGAATATGTGTACCGGATATTGGATAATTGAAAGAGAAAATTATAAATAAAGCTCATCAATCAAAGTACACTATTCGTCCGGGAATTAACAAGATATACCAAGATTTGAAGAAGATATTTAGTGGCAAAACATGAAAAGAGAAATAATAGCCAATGTGGGAAGATGTTTACAATGTCGACAATTGAAAGCCGAGCACAAAAAGTCACTAGGCCTACTGTAACCAATGCCAACTCTCAGTTAGAAGCGGGAGGATATAACCATGGACTTTGTAATGGGATTGCCAAGGACACCAAAAAATCACGACATTGTTTGGGTGATTGTAGATCGGCTTAATAAATCAGCTCACTTCATTGCTATTCGGATGACATTTTCTAGAGATCGTTTAGCACATTGTATATTAATGAGGTAGTTAGATTGCACTGTATGCCAACTTCTATTATATTAGATTGAGACCCGAGATTTGCCTCAAAATTTTAGAAAAATTTACATCGAGAATTGGGGATCAATCTGAAATTCACCACAGCCTATCATCCTCAAACGAATGGACAATAGGAGTGAATACTTTATATTCTAGAGAACATTTTAAAAGTTTTAATATTGGAAATGAAAGGCAATTGGAATGATTATTTATTATTAGTTGAATTTGCTTATAATAATAGTTATCAAGTAAGCATTTACATTGACTCATTTGAAGCCTTGTATGGAAAGAAATGTCGTTCCCCGATCTATTATGAGGAGACCGGTGATAAAAGACTTTTGGGATCGAAAATTATTCAAAAAACGTCTGACAAGATTCGTTTAATTCACGGCGGATTAAAAGTTGCCCAAAGTCGACAAAAAAGTTATACTGATTGGAGGAGATCAGAGATAAGTTTTGATATTGGAGACTACGTATTTTTGAAGATATCTTCGTCGAAAGGAATCTCAATGTTTGATACTAAAGAAAAATAAAAGTCGAGGTTTATTGGACCGTTTAAGATTTTGAAGAAAATTGATGAAGTAGCCTACAGATTGGCCCTACCTCCAAATTTGGGAGAGGTTTACAATGTGTTCCATGTGTCGATACTCCGAAAATATGTGTACAATCTGACGCACATTATTGACTGAGTCTTTGAGGATAACAAAAACTTGACGTACATTGAAGAACCGATTCAGATTTTGGGAAGAAAAGATCAAGTGTTTCAGAAGAAGATAATTTTATTGGTCAAAATCTTGTGAAGAAACCATTCATATAAAGAAGCTACATGGGAAAGAGAAGATGAGATCCGGGAAGAGTACCAATATTTATTTCTTCGATAAGGTACGTAAAATCTCGAGGATGAAATTTTTATAAGGACAAAAGAAATGTAAAGTTTAAATTTAAATTTTATCTTAATCATAATTAATTAAGTCGAAATAATAAAAATTGAGGTCAAAGATAGAATAAAATTTGCTTAAAAGTCAAAGTTGGACTGGATTATATTGAATTGATGGGTGCTTAATCGATGCCCGACACGCGCCCATGCATGGGATAGGCAAAGTAATCGCGCCTGATGGATGCCTGATTGGAGCTCGAGTGTAAAATCCAGAATATACACGCTCGAAACACGCCTAAAGAACGCCTGAGCATGCTTTCTAGAATTCCTGCTCTTGATGCACACCCGAGGCGGTGCTTGTAAGCCGCAGTGTTTGGCTGTGGTGTCTAATGTGTGCCTGATACACGTTCGAACGCCACTATTGTTATAAATAGCAAGTTCGGTTGATTTTCTATTATTTCTCAATCAGATTTAAGAGTGAGAGAAAATAAGAAGAGAGAGGAAAAGAGAAATGAAAATAAGGAAAAGAGAAATGAAACTAGAGAAGCTCAATTCAAGTGAATTTAAGCAAAATTTTCGATAATTTGGAGCTAAGACAAAGTGCATTTCAATCCTTCTTTCCTTTGTTGCTATTCTTTTTTTACTTCTCTGAGTATTTCTTATTTTAAATGTTCATACATAATATAATTTCGTAACTAAAATATTTATATTTAACATGCATGTCAAATTCTCCTCATTCTTCTGCAAAAATACAGAAAATTCAAGTCCAAGTACATGTGTATTGTATATTTCAGTTAGTTTCTGCAATATTCTTTCATTCATGTCCTAAATTTATGATATATTGTTCTTCCATATTTAAATTTCATTTATAAAAGTTCTTGCATGTCAAATTTGTATAAAATATACATTGTATGATCTGGAAACTTAATAAAATTGCCATGCATGTTGCTAATGAAGATAAATTTTCTGAATTTTGTTGATTTTTTGTAACAAATTGTACTAATTATTATAAATTTTAGAAAATAGCTTTCATATATTTTAAAAATTTACATGCTTAAATTCCTACACATATTTTATACACTGCATGTAAAGGAAATTAAGGTAATTAAAGGGAAGCTCTACAAAATATTAAGAATTAAGGATATTTTCTCCAAAATGATAAAATTGAATAATTATGATAAATTGTGTAGAGTTTTTATAAGTATAAGTATTAGACTATTGTAATAAATTCAACGGATGGTATATTATAGTATACCTTAATATATTATAGTAATTGAGATTTGAACATATCATCTGTGGGTGAAAGCAACGTTCGGCCCCGTCTACAAGATTATATGTAAGACAACCCACCTACAGGTATTAAATAGTAGCGTATAACTTTTGGTTGTATGGAAACAAATATAACTCGGGTTTTCATTATTCGCTCCTTTAGTTTGTAAGCCCTACCGGCCCTGGCCCTTAAGAAGTTGCATAATTGAGCACTAATCTACATCACACATTTTGATTATGCACTGAAAGATAAGTTTGAAAAGTTGTGTATAATTGTTATAGAAATCCGTGTCATTATATCTGATCTAATTTACAGTCATTCTGATATATTTTAATACAAATTATATGTTGAATTATGCAAAATTATATGTCTTATTGAATTTTTGGCTTACTCTATTTTCTATTTTTCCACTAATCCTTCAGATAAGAGGCTCGAACACTTGTAGGATGATCAGGATTGAAGGATGAATCATTTAAAATATTAGAATTAGAATTATAAAATATTGATGTTGTATATCAGTTTTTGAATAGCAGTTAATATGTTTATGTTATTCAGATAACGATTTGTAAACATTGAGATGAATGGTGGTTTGTTCGGTAACTTATGGATGTTGTTTATGTTAATTATAGTTTGTAGTCATGGATATTGGTTGCCCGATAGCAGACAGCTGTGGAATTTTCGTTTCAGTTAAATTGTGCACTTTGATTTTATTTTGATTTAGAGACAGAAATCCTTATATGAGGTCCGACGTTACGATTTGGTCGGTGTTGGAGCCATATTATGATGTGGCAATTCGGATTTTGTGTTCAATTAATATTATTTTATTTTGATCGGTCAAGATATCAACGTAAAGCTCACGTTCATTGTTGACCAGACTGGTAATTGAATAATTAATTAATATCGATAATTATTAACTACAAGATTGGGTTTTGAGACGTGACATGTTTTATATTAACTCACTTGTATACTATTTTTCTAATGATTTTTTCGGATGAGGAAATATGAAACATACCTTTTTTTATTGTTGAATTAATAGATAGTAATGTTGTTGGTCTATTATAGCTTCATATTTATAATAAATTAAAAATTTTATTTAATGTGGCCTCAATATGTCACATCCTCATTATAAAAAGAAAATAAATTGTCGACAAGTCAGTATTGTCTCATGTCCATGTCCTTGTGTTAATGTCCATACTTCATAGGGTCGCAACATTCCCCAAGAAATATCTTGTAAGGATAACCAGAATTGTGTCGCTGATGTTGTGAGGGTAGTTCATTTGAAATTGAAAGGATGTTTTGCTGATGAACATTCCACCCATAATTCTAAATGTTGATGAAGAGCTTCCTTAATGTAGAGACTGGAGATTCAACCAGTGACCTTAATAGGTACTGTTAAGGCCAATCCTGTGATACCGTGGCTGATTTTTATTGATGTGGAAGAAAAAATGATTGGAAGCGGAGGTGATGGACAAGCTGTAGGTAGATTATCCTCATTATCTTAAGAATCGTTATTATAATCATGTAGAGGGCTGATGCTGTGATATCTTCTCTCTGATTCAAGAGATTGTTTGAAGCCAAATTTGTGTTTGTTGCTTCAAATTGGGTTTGCATTTTCATAGGAGTTTGAGTAGGAGTTTGGCTTTGAACTGGATTTGGGATTGGCTGGTTGTTTGGTTGGTAGTTGGAAGATTTCTTTGCTTATAGCAAGTCCATAAATAGATACAGATTAGAATCTATGTTGCTGAATATTTTATTAATGGATCGTAGATGTTGCAAGGCAGCAAGATCTGTTCTTCGAAGTACTTGTTGCCGCTTTGGTATTTGATTGAAGGAGTTGGAATAAAAAATCTTCGGAGGAAACCATTTCTGAAATCAGATGAGCCTTCTTGAATTATTGAAAACACATCAGAGGTCATAGTAGCTTTCTAGAATTGCTTGTGTAATCAATTCAGAATTCAGTTGCAGGGTGGATGAATGTGTGTGCTGAGGCAATTCAGTTGCACACTTGGTGGAGTATCTACATTATCCAAGACCATAATCTGAATTCTCTTACAGAACCAGATTTATAGCTGCTGATTCAAGACAAGACTGCTGTCAATCAGCAAACCAGCCTTCCTGAATCTTTTGGAAGAATAAGAACAAAATAGGGACTGGATTTTTTGCAAAATTAGCAGTGAAATTGCAGCAAACTGAAATTGAGTCCTTTCAGACTTGAATTTGCAGTATCTTGCACTGCCGAATTGCAGAAGTGATGAAGTTGTGATTGTGAAACAATTGGTGAACTGCAGAATTTCCCGAGTAATTACTGAATCAGAATCTAACTGAATCTGTTTTTGTGTTTTTGGAAAAAACAAATTGTTGAATTTGCTAAGAACCAAAATTCCCAAAGGAAATCGAACGATTTATGGTGTAATAGTTGTAAATATACTCGTTGCTTACTTTATATATAATGAGAATCACCCTCACAGTACAGTGCATCAAGTATTCAATGCACTTGACATGGTATCAGAGCTAAAAACCCAAATTACCGCTGTTCCTTTGTTCCATACTTTCGTATTCTGCGATCTATTTCCTGTTGGTATGCTGTCGAAGAAGGTCGACAATCTTTCGGTGATTTCTAGCGGAGGATTTCATCATCCATTTTCGGTGCTTTCGTTATTGTTCTTGGTCCTGGTGATTGAAACTTGGTGGTTGCGGTGATTTCGTGCTATTCGGCACCCTCTATTCATCTTTGAGCAATTTCATCAGTGTCGTCTCTAGCAATTTGTTTTGTTCTGCAAGTGGAAGCCTCTCTCTCTGCGAATTGTGGAAATCCAATTTCTTTGTCTTTCTGCAAGCGGAAGCTTCTTCGTCTTTCTGTGCGAAACAGTTGGAGCGTCTTGCGAAATCCTCTCTGCGAACAGTAACGAAATCCAAATTCATTACTGAACAGTATCGAACATCGTTAAGTGGTTCCAACTTTCTATCTGGGAACAGTGGTAAATAGTGCGAACAGTGACAACTTTCTCACTGTGCGTGTTCAGCCATGTGTTTGCACTGTGCCCTGAGTTTTTCTTGGACGCAAGTAGTTGTGTAGTTATTTTTCTAAATCTTTTTCTTCTTATAATCATGTCTTCAAGCAACTCTACCATTTTTTAAGGACTATTCATTGTAAAAGTTATTACATTTAAGAATTCTAATTTTAACTATTTATCATAAAAAAGGATATACGAAATAATTCTTTTCTTATAGATATTTTAAAATTAGCTAAATTAATCGTTAAAAATACTCAAATAATAATTTAGATTTTAGGATCTGTTGATCCCCTTTTTATTCTTAATCTGATGTTATATAAAGTTGCTAAATATATTTAGAAATATCTCAAAAAGATATATTATCAAGGCAATATTATTCAGAGTTTTCAAATGAAATATAAAATATCTTGTTACAATTAGGGGGAGGTATCTATTTAAGATTATTTATGTAGTTTCAAAACTTATGATCAAATTTGCCGGTATGGTTTATACCAAAATACTTGCTAAATCCTTCATTGCTATTCAGGAAGTTCATGAACAAGGCAGGTGTAATTGATTCTTGTTGAAGTTTTGATTTGAATTTGAGACCCCTCGCTCAAATTTAATGAATCATGGCCATTCTCTATCTTTGGATGTGTGCTTTGGGGAGTTACTTTAGGAGGAGTAACATCTTGCCACACTTCTCTTTCTAGTAAGGCAGCTTGTTCGTTAATGTTGTAGCATATGCAGCTCACAAGAAAGGCAAGAGTAGAGATATGCGTAAAGTTTAATGCTTCAAATGTAAGGAATGTGGGTATTCTGCTGTACACTGTGCAAAGAAATTGTGCTACAAAAAGCTTTGTTATGATTCATACTAATATATGAGGCATTACCCCTATTATATTTCATACTAACTATAACTACTTTATGACATTTATTAATAACTACAGTAAATATATCTAGATTTATTTTCTTCATTTTAAATTTAAAGCATTTTCTGTATTTTAAAAATTTATGGCCTATATTGGAATACAATTTTCTTTAAGAATCAAAGTATTACTATATGAATTTCATAGAGAATATATGTCTTATGAATTTCATACCTTCCTCTAACAAAAAGGCATTGTTTCTCAGTGTTTCTATTTCTATCCACTTCAACAAAATGGTGTTATTGAATGTGAAAACCAATGCTCGTGAACATTGTTACTTGATTCAACTGTTACACATTACTTATGGGTCGAAGTTTTATCCACAACAGTTTATTTAATTTATAGACTTTTCACAAAATAGTTAAACTTTGATAATTTTTACTTTCATCTTTATCACCAACATCCTCGAGACATTGATTTACACACTTTTGGGTGTATTTGTTTTGTTCATTTATCATCTTAAGAACGTTATAAACTTTTGACTCAATCTATTAACTCTGCATTTATACTATATATCATTTCGCACAAAGGATATACCTATATGCTATGACTGGATCACTCACAAATTTCATACTTCACGTCATGTTGTATTTCTTGAAAACGGATATATTTTTTTAATCATGTTTAGTCCTTACCAGATATATATGCTATTATTAATTTTGACAATTCTTCCATGCCTATTGAATGCTACAAACCAGGCTTGGTATATGAATAGTAGCAACCAATTGCAGTCCCTCATGTGCCTGACTAGCCATCTAAGCCTGATTAGTCTACAACTCCTGTGGAGATTCCAGCGTCAAGACCTAGTCTATGATGATCTACTCAAGTTTCTTGTCCCCCTAATTGCGGTGGATTTTTGGCTACTTCTTCTAATGCTAATTTGGATTTCTATTCCCGTTCCCTCCTGCTATTCCAACGCCATTAAATATGCTCGTTGGCAAGAGGCAATGATAAAAGAACTTTGGGCCCTTCAAGAGAACCATATATAGGATGTTGTTCCTTGTCCGCTTCATGTTAAGGTCATTGGTTGTAAATGAGCATTCTCGATTAAGATTCTCTTCGATGGCACTATTGATTTCTCTAAAGCTCGCTTGGTTACCCTTAGTAATAGACAAGAGTATGAAATAAATTATAAGAAGATGTTTGCTTTTGTTGCCAAGATGTATACTATTTGCATAGTCATCTCTATTGCCACCTCATAGGGATGGCATCTTTATCAAATGGATGTTAAAAATACTTTATTTTTCATGGTGATCTCAATGAAGAGATTTTTATGGCCCTGCCACTTGACTTATTTTTTCGTTGGCGCTTCAGATGTATATAAATTAAGGAAATCTTTATATAGGTTGAAACGAGTTCCTTGAGCATAGTTTGATAAATTTTGCTCTACATGACTTTGTTTTACATTTAAGCAAAGTTAGTATGACTCATTTTTATTATTTAGTAAAGCATCTACTGGTATTATTCATCTTCTTTACAATAATGATATTATTATAATTGGGGTGGGACTCTGTTTTGATCACCCATCTGCAGCAGCCTCTGCACACCTTGTTTCATCTGAAAGATCTCGGCCATTTTACGTACTTATTAGGGTTGGAAGTTCATAAGAATTCTACAGGTGTCTTTTTAAATTAACGTAAGTACACTCAAAATTTGATTAATTTAGCTAATCTTTAAAATGCCTCTCATGTAAATACCCATTTGGAAATCTATGTTAAATATTGCTATGATGAAGGTAATCTTCTTTACAACCTATTTGACTATTACTCGATTGGATATTTCTTTTGACATTCAACAAGTTAGTCAATTTATACGCACCCATTATCGCCTACATTTTGCTACTGTTCATTGCATCATTTGTTATCTTCATGGAATGCCTACACGTGGTTTGTTCTTCCTTGCTGACTCATCTCTTCAGTTGGTGAGATATAGTGATGCGGATTGGGCTGAATACCTGGATACAGGATGGTCTTTTACAAATTTATGCATGTTTCTTGGAAATTCATTGATCTCATGGAAAAGCAAGAAGCAAAAGCAAGTTTACAAATCCTCCACTGAATTTGAATATCGTGTAGCATCTATTGCCTACTCTGAGATTGTTTGATTTCGTGGGTTTTTGGCAAAGCTTGGATTTCTCCAATTTGATCCCACTCCTCTCCATGCAGATAATACTAGGGCCATTCAAATTGTTGCTAATCCTATTTATCATTGAGCGTTCAAAGCATGCGAAGGTGGACTGTCATTGCATACGAGAAGCATTCAATTCACTTCACGGTCCCTTGTACCAATTGTTTGTAAAACTCATTTGGGCCTTTAATCACTTATTAGCACAGGAAAATGAAAGGAAAAAGAGTCAGATAGTGACCAAAGAGATGAAAATTAGGAAACATAAAAAGAGAGGAGAAGAGTTCCGACCGTGCTGATATGAACTTCTATTTCATTCTATTCAATTCATATTTATCCATGCTCGATCTTGTACATGACTATGGCTTTATATATAGACAACATACAGGTGAATTCAGTTGCTTATACAAACTGATTTCTGTTCATAGCATCTAATTGACGACTACCTTGCTGATCTTGTTGTTAGCTTCATGTTCTGTTATTGCCTTCTTATTTGCATTCAGCTGCTGTTTCTTTCTGTTTGTGTAACAGCTGATTGTTTGCATGACGTTTGCCCATTCTCCTATTAGATTTGGGGGGGCATGTCTCATAATGCTATACAGTATGACCCAACAAGATCCACAAAGTCACATGCCACAGAGGACAAAGGTTTGCTATCGATTGTAACAACCTAAGCTCAAACCACAGTGCATCTAAACCTTTTGGGTGCTAATTCAGGCTTGAAAAAGGCAAAGAACTAATTGGCAAGGGACAGGTCTTTAGATTTTATAAATTGAATTGCGGAGTTGAATGAGGTGACTCCCAAAATCAATGTTCTTATTCTTATTGGAAAAAAATATTATTCCTTGGAGATTAGATTTAGATGCTAACCACTTTTTAATAATATTAGTTCAGGAGCCCAGAGAAGAAAAAAGGATTAATGTAAGGTTTTTCAACTTTTGTAAAAGGATTATGATTAAATACATAGAGTACTGTGACTGTTGTTAAGGCAGATTAGGAGTATGAGTGAGGTTTATATTGATGTCACCGTGTATATGAGTGATAGCTCCATAAATACTGTTAGGGATGTAGGAGGTGAAGTCAAGTGATTCCCATCATTGTATCAGTGGTCGTGCTTGTGTTATTTGAATTTGTTGATGATAGTATGTTGTTTGATGAAATGGGAGAGGGGATGGAATATCAGTTAGAACTACGAAGGGAGATCTCAGTTTAGAGGCTTAAGGGTAAATACTAGTAAGGAGTACATTAAGTGTGATTCTTATAATTTTATGCAGGATACTGAGCAAAGCCTTCAACAAATTGGCTAAGAAATTGTCGAAACACTTGAATTTGTTCCCTTGGATCAATCTTTTAGGAAGAAGGAAACCGCAATTGATATCACATATAGCGTGCATTAATAGATGAAAATTTAAATAGAGAAGTGTGGCTAGATTACGTGACTGTAAAGTATCTGTATAGTTTACACCATATAATATAGGTCAATATTTGCACCATTAACAAATAATCCATATGAAAGTATATATAGTTGAATAAAATCCTGAGATGAATGAATGGTACTTCTCCTGAAGTTGAAGTAACTGTTGGGGCAAGACCGGGCGCTCGGACAGAATGCCACTTGAGCGCAACGTCCGAGAGGACAAGGTTCTCGGAGTGAGGGAATGTACTCGGACGGACAAACAACAAAGGAAAGCAGAAAACAGAGAAGACACCGTATTTAACGTGGAAAACCCCTCAGAAACCGAAGGGAAAAACCACGGGAGAAGAGGAACAGCAAATCCACTATGTGAGAAAAAGGTTACAACAACCTCCTGGA
>JAOVVI020007549.1:0-14791 GCA_028571085.2 Nepenthes alata | reverse complement strand
CCCTCTCACCTTGGCTCTCTTTTCCCCTCCCTCTTCTCTCCTCCTTGCTTTTCTCTCTCACCGTCCTTTCCCTTTGCACCTCTGCAACTCCCTCCTCTTTTTCTTCTCTCTCTGCTTTCCTTCGTCCCTATTCCCTCTGTCTGCTTTTCACTCTCTCTCTCGATAGTGACCTCGGTCATTTGTCCTTTAAGAGACCGCGGTCCTTATTCCTCTCTGCTTCTCTTTCGCTTGCGCCTGCATCTCGGTCTCTTGCACTGCTACCACTTTCCACCTATTTTATTCCATTTTTATCCTCAGCCGAACTCCCATCCTCGGCCGACTTTGCTGATTTCACCGTCGACCTTCACTTGCCAGTGGCGTCACCGATCATGCCTGCATCATTGGTGCTCTCGTTGAGAGATGGCAGAGGACATGAAGATGACGACTGCAAGAGCTACCACAATTGCTAACACCGCCGCTGCCACTAGCACACACATCCAATACCTCCTTGATGAAATCCTTCAATCACTCAATAGGATCGAGTGCAAATATAATTCATCAGCAACTTCTCCATTGGGTACGTCTCACATTTTCCCAATTACTTCCTCTACGATTCCCCAACAACCCTCGCCTTCCTCAAATCCCCCGGTTCTTCCAATTCCTTCACCATCCTCGACTTCCACCTTTAATACCTTACCTCAACCAGTTCACCCTCTACCCTTCCTTCCACATGAATCACTCAATTTTCAACTCACCACTGGATGTCATGGCAGCAACACTACCGCTGCCTCCACCACCGCCCAAATTCAACATTCCAAGGCTAAAATTCATCAACCACTCACAAGACTTGAGCGAAATACTCCTTCGCTAGCGAATTCTTCACCATTAGTGGTTCCTCCATCTGTTACTATTCACCCTCTTCCACCGCTCTCACAACCGCATCCACAAATCCCAACCCAAACCTCACTCCGATGACCACCATCGCCGCTAGACACCACAATCGCTCTAACACTTTGTTTTCCCCAACCTGCCATCTCTTCTCTCCTTGAGAAACCGCAAACCCTAAACCGAAGCGATCGCAATCCCTCACCGTGTCCGCTTTCCACCACTGACATTTGATTTCAACCTTCTCCAACTCTACCCCTTCTTCCTCATGCATCATCATCTGACTCCGAGAAAGACCACAGTGGTGTTGAACTGGATGAAATGGTAAAGCAGATAGAGTTGTTATCGAGCATGGATAACAGTGATGAATCTGATGCTGTGCTGCAGCCAAAAGGACTAACTCTTACTCAGGCCCTATCGTCCACTCCAGCTCCTTCACAGAACGTGCATTCATCCTCTGCCAAAACCTCTACTCTTACCGTCCGCAACTTCCCTTCTTTCTTAACTATCTATTATCCTTCTTTTCTCTTTATACCTCGGTCGTTATATTTTCCTTTACACCTCGGGCTCACCGTTTTTCCCTTTACCTCGGCCTCACTGTTCCCATTTTTACCTAGGGCCTACTGTTTTTCCTTCACCTAAATCAGCGACACCGGAAACTTCAATCCCAACCTCTCTCGGAACGTCACCAACTCCACCAGACGCCACCATCATTTTTCATCCTCCCTTATCTCAACCGAAAATTGTTTCCTTCGTTGAGTCCGTACACCCACCTGCTACTCGAATCGCTCCCTCCATTTCTACCACCACACAGATTCGACATTTTCACGCGGACACTCTCCCTTCCTTGAACCAAATTGACCTACAACAACCTTGAGCATATCCAATGAAGTCGCCACCTTGAGCAGATAACACCTCTAACACTTCCACCACTGAACCAATTCAAACCTCCATCACTGAAATTTCGCCTTCCTTGGCTCGAATCGAGAAACCATCTCCACACGCATCACCTAATTCCCAAATCGAAGAGCAACCTCCCACCGCACCTCTGCCACATCTTCCTTTACCACACAGCCTTTCAACTCCCTCACAGATCACGACTTCAATCACCGGTGTGGAGCCAGTGCCAACACTTGCTCCTATGGATTCATGGATCTGTACTATGAAGATCATCAATACCGAGCAAGTATTTCGATGCATAGATCTAGACTGTGATATGCAAAAGAAGTGGACGTCATTGGCCAGTTACTCAATAGGCTCACGGTATTAGCCGAGCAAGTCTTATATGAATAGAGATTCAAGCTTATGTTAGTTATAACAGTTTACTTCATTTGAATGACTAAAATTGATATTATTTTTAATAGGACACCTTATTCGACTGTTTCAAAGGTAGCTAACAAGATCCATTACGATGTTCATAATAGAATTTGTTATATTTCCTTTCCTTCCTTATTTCGCAACTAAAGTATCCTTAAACATTATGATATACCTATAGAAACGAGACACTACCCAAACGTATGGGTAAGTCTCTCCAATTGGTTTGATGAGGTTGATGGTTACCAATTCTTTGGATGCTTGATTTTTAAGTGATCCATTGCTTTGATCCTTTTTTGCAGCTTTGATTTGCCCTGGTTTGGGCCTGTTCGATGTGCTTGATTTTGAATTCCTCTTCCGGACTCGACTTCTGCACATAAATTTTATTTAGGAACTGCTCCCACTTTCTATCTTCCATTAAGTTGCTAAATGTAATGAGATAATTCACAACAATTTAACCTTACAAAACGTGACATCTTTCCTTGAAGTTTAGCTCATATAATCAAGTTGAGGATGGAATATTTAGGGCAGATTGCGGCATTATATTATATAGAAGCTCATACATTGCTCACCCATTACTTTAATCATCAATTGCTGTTCGCCTTCTACAGTAATAATCGATTGAGAGTCAATAAATCCATTAATATGAATGGCACTCTCGATGACAAACCTCGAGACTGCTGATCTTAACCAAAGACCTATACAACCCGATATCTAAAACTATACATGCTAAGAAACGCCTGCCCTTACAGCTTCCCAGCCTCCTGATTCCGGTTCTTGATCTCGAGCTAAATGTTCTTCACCAATGGTTTTATTCCTTCATGTTCAATCTTTGCCACTCGTGTCTGAGTTTCAGGTTGGATTCACAAGCAAATTATGCCGGCAGATTGATAATTGGATGCGATCTGGGGGGCATGGCAGTGGAGCGGGGTGAGCGATGAAGGTAGGAATATTATCTCCAGGCATCAATACCGAAACACCTTTGGAGTACACTGTCATCTGATGAAATACCAAAAGAAGTATGCCATTATCAACATTGGATATCATGTTCGATGTCAATAACAGTGATAGTTACCCGAAGTACAATCAGATTTATAAGGTATAATTACAGTAAAAGACAGATTGTATATGGAAATTTTGGATATACGGTAAACACACCTACCCTTAAAACACCCCAAAAAGCAAAGGAAATAAACCAAAAACACAGAGGACCACTAACCCACCTGAACCAATACACAGAAGTCCCTGACAGAAAGTCAAGCACCGGGAAATTTAACACTATTCTGCACTGTTCATATCAGAAAATTTCAAATTATACGAACTGTATTGTTGTTGTCAAAGGACCCAATCAGATTGACAGGGTACTCGTCCTACTATATTAATGCTCACAGCTCTATGATTCAATTTGATCAAAATCAACCTCTCATTCACTTAAAAGGGCAATCAGGTTCACAAAACTTTCCTTATAGGTGGGGCCAACTATATAAATCCATTTTTATCTTTTAACTCTATTTAGTACCATATCCTCCGACAGAAGAATCAAATTTAGATTATTTTTCTCATTTTGTTTTATATTTTTCTATGTCTACTGAGAAAAGAAGAAAATTGACTAGTGAGCCAACGGCCGACACTGGTCATGGAGGGATACCAGGAACATCAAGTGCAAACCGATGGGCCACTTGGCATCCATATGCAGTGGTGGGGTTCATCCTCTATTTAGCATGTAGTTTTGCACATGGCCCTCTAACTACTTGATAACAAAACATCTATCAGACAATGAGTTGGTTGAACCTTTCCTTTACAAAAATCCATAATTTCTTGACAATCACATCTTATAGAAAGTGGAAATCTTAGACAAAGTGGATCCTACAATAGAATATAAGAGAATGCGTGCAAACTTATATAAGCGGCATCATCTATGTCTACAATAGAATAGAATAGGATCCTACAATAGATGATCCTACGTATCATCATCCATTCTATACATGTCATATGAAATTGTTGTGTTTTGAATCACTTCCTAGGGAATTTCACAATCATTAGATATATCTAGTAGTTCGCTCAATGTTTGGGCAAGAATTCATTTGAGGGAAGAATTTTAGCGGCACACGATGGGCACGCGTCACCATAGGCAAGAGATCAGCATTTGATGTGCACCTAAAATGCGCACACACGTGAGAACAGTAATGTTCATGCTTGAATACGGTCTTGAAGTTGTCAAGCGGAGTTGCACCTAATGCATGTTGGGACAAGACTGCTTATTGAAACCGTGAGGAAATAATTGACAACAAACAACAAGTAATAATCACAAATAATAAAAGGACACATGATTTTACATAGAAAACTCTTCTTGTAAATGAGAGAGAAAAACCACAAGATTATACGTCCGAAATATCCACTATGCAATATAAGTTCGGTTACACAAACCCTAAAAATACAAAGACACAACACCTTATAATAATAAACCAGAATAATAACAAGTACAAGACAAAAGAGAAGAAATAAGGCCGGTAAAACGTTCTTCTCAATTTCAAAAATATCGTACCTAGGGTAGGTGGAGATTGTAACACAATTCAAAACTTATTCGAATGCTCGAACCTTCCTCTTCTCTCTTTCCTCTCTCTCTTCTTTTTCTCACAATGATCGTGCTCCAAGTTTCAAAAGTTGCAAAGTGTTAATCCTAAAAACCTGTCAGCTGCATTTATATCAGAACCGGTGCTCGAGCACCCATCGGGAAGCCTCTTGCGACAGGCACACGTGACCGCTGTAATCCGTGCAAGAGCGCCTTCTCAAACGCACACCGGCTACTAATCAATCGGGAAATCACGTTTGTGCATCCCTTGTGCATTCCTCAGGCGACTTCCAATATGGAATCAGTGTACATATGGCAATCAGGCGCCCATTGCACACTACACTGTAATTTTTTCAGATTAATACAATACACGTGCGTACTCGTGGAGCCACCGAATAATACGTCAAATGGGTATGGGATCTACATGGAAGTAACCCATAACCCAACAAACTTTCCCTTACGACTGTGCGGGGGCAATTATCATCCCGGCAATAGTTCGACGAGCTTTAAGCTTAGGTGTTTTATTATTATTAGAAAAGAGAAGAAGGGAGAAATTTAGGCACCAGTTTAAAGTCTAATTCAGTTTCATTATTTGCTAAGCTTAGGTGTTTTATTTTAACTTTGATTGTAGAATAAATTACCGATTGGTTTTTTTATTTTATCTTTATATTATGTTGTTCAATTACTAGGTATATTGGGGTTAGATTTAATTGGTTCTTTACACGTTTATGGTAGTAAAGGGGCTTATTTGAAAGGATTATTTGTAACCAAATCTTATTATAATAGAGATTGTTTCGGCGAAATATCCCATAATAGTTTCTTAATTAACAAGGATTTTTACATAAAAATTTATTAAATAACTTGTGTGCTTTCATACATGTTCTGGTTAATGTTTGTTGTGTTCAATCGGGAGAAAGTGAATCCCAACAAAAGACAATTATTCAGCCGATATGGGTGTTCTGCGGCCACATGTCCAAGGTGTTACACTTGACTATCCTCTCAAACTTTTGTATCTCATTGCATTGATATTAAAAGTCATCTGCAGTACACCTCATGTCCAAGATTGTATGCCTGACATGAGTATTTTAGGGCATAGTGAGGAGTCACAAGTAACTATGCTGAGCATAAAAACAGCTAAGGTCTGAGTTTTAAGTTCAATCAAGGTCATCCCATTCTTTATTCACTCTCGTACTTCCAACGGTGTGGATTTTATCTTAATTGTTTGGAGAGATAGGATTATAATAATGCATTCAAATATGTTGGACTCATCTTGTTATCTTAATTGCAGAAATAACAAATTAGTTGAAATTACTAAAGGAGAAAGTGTTGGGGTCACTCCCTTTGTGGGAATGTGGCCGCGGGCTATTACGCAGATACGACACGAGGACTTACGCGCTTGTATTGTCCGCAGACTTAGGAACAAGTCGTCTTGAAAATGGACGCGGATAATAGGTAATGTCCGAGAACCTTCTACTGTTGGAATCCGAGGTCCGAGGTCTTGGAGGCCCGAGCACCTGGATGCAGAATGGACGCATGGAAGCTAGCTTAGAAGATCTTCTGAGCATGCGAGATTTGTGGGGAATGAGCACGCCGTCCTTGCAGAGTAGTGGGCCGTTTCTGCAGAGCTGCTGCGAATTTGTAGGCTGCCAAGCGGCCACCTGTACAGGTTTCCCTCACGTTGGCACAGCTGTTGCTTTCAACAACCCTTGTATATATTTGTAAAGAGGATCACAGAGAAGCAGAAGAAGAAAGCACAAAATGTGAGAGTGTGTTAGATTTTTCAATAGAGAATAAGAGTGAAGTGTAATAGAGAGCAGTGAGAGAACTGTGTGTATTCTTGTGCTCTGTTCTTCATCTTCTTCTCAAATGGGCTTGAGTAGCCGAGTGGATTTCTATAACCAGCTCTCACACATAGTGAATTTATTTGTGGACTGAAATTTCTTAATTTTTTCATTATTTTGTAGGGTTTTTCACGTAAAATTCGGCTGTGTTCTTCTTCTCCACTTTATCTCTCCTTATTGCTGATTTCGACCGAGTGCCTTCGTTTGTGAGTGGTTGGGTGTTGTGTTGTTCGACCAATTACCCTTCCTTTTGCGCTAACAAGTGGTATCAGAGACATTGGTTCTTTATACGGTGACTTCATTGAACGCTGTTATGGAAATTGGGAGCAAGATGGTTTGTCTGAACGGCATCAACTATGATACTTGACAAAGCAAGATGTCAAACTTGCTATTTATCAAATCCATGCACAATCCAGTGTTCGCCACTCAAAAGCCGAAGGTGAAATCGGACGAGGAATGGGCGCTAGAGTACAAGCAGGTATGCGGCTACATACAGTAATTCGTAAACAATAGTGTCTATAACCACGTTAGGAGCGAAACGAATGCCAAGACACTGTGGAAGAAGTGACAGAAGCTGTATGCCTCCACGACTGGAAATAATAAAATCTACCATCTGATAAAGTTGATGTAGATTAGGTACAATAATGGCTCGTTCGTTACCGATCACCTGAACGAGTTTCAAGGTTGTGTGGACCGATTGAGTGGTTTGGGTATCAAGTTCAAGGACGAGGTGCTAGGTTTGTGGCTCCTAGCAACCTTGTCGGACTCGTCGGAAGTGATGAGAATCACTATTATCAACACAGCTCCTGAAGGTGTCCTAACCCTGGAGATGGCCAAAGGAACTATGCTGAATGAGGAAATGAGACGGCGGTCTCAAGAGACCTCAACCTCTTAGCCCTCCGAGGTACTCGTGACAGAGTCACGGAAAAGGAGTAGAAGTCGCGGACAGAAACCTAGAGAAAAGGGCCGGAGTAAGTCTCGGTCAAAGTATCAAAATATGGAATGTCATCACTGTGAAAAAAAATACCACATTAAAAGATTTTATTATAAGTGAAAGCGTGAAAACGTTGAAAATGAGAAAGTTGAGAAGGGATGCGGTGAGGAAACGTCATCGGTCTCCGTTGTTACTAGAGCTGATCTCCTTTTGACCTGTGAAGTGGACAATATTATAAACTTGGCTGAGCAGGAGACCAACTAGATGGTGAATTCTGGCGCGTCCATCCACGTCACCTCTAGAAGAGAGCTCTTTATTTCTTACACTCCGGATGCTTTTAAAGTATTGAAAATGGGTAACATGGAGACATCCAAAGTAGTCAGCCATAGTGACATGTCTCTTGTTACCAACAATAGAGCCCAACTGGCCCTGAAGGACGTCTGACACGTCCCTGACATTCGGATGAATATCATTTCAGCTGGAAGATTGAATGATGCTGGCTTTTGTAATGTCTTCTATGACGGAGGATATAAACTGACCAGAGAGTCTTTGGTAATTGCCCGTGGAAAGAAAGTGTTTGGACTTTATGTGTTGCAGGCAACTATTGAGGTCGGAGAGGTCAATACCACAGGCAGTGTGGAGTCATCGAACTTATGGCACAGGAGATTGGGTCACATGAGTGAGAGAGGAATGAGTAATCTGTCAAGAAAGGGTCTCATCTCAAAAATGGATGATGACAGATTGAAGACATGCTCTCACTGGATGGCTGGGAAGTAGAGGAGAGTCTCTTTTCAAGGAGACTTGTCTTTCAAAAAGTCCGAGGTTGTTGAGCTTGTTCACACTGACGCCTACGGACCATTTAAGGAAAAGTCATTTGGAGGAGTACAATACTTCGTCTCCTATATTGATGATTGCTCGATGAAGCTGTGGGTATTCTCACTTAAGTCCGAGGATCAGGTTTCTAAAATTTTTGAGTAATTCCATGCTCTTATTGAACGTGAGACGGGGAAGAAGTTAAAGACCGTCCGAAATGACAATGGTGGAGAATATATTGGGACCTTTAATGCCTACTGTAGGTCACATGGTATTAGACATCAAAGGACACCTCCAAATACGCCATAGTTAAATGGCATGGCCGAGCGGATGAACCGCACATTGATGAAAAGGGTCAGGTGTCTGCTGTCCGAGACTAAGCTCCCAGGATCCTTTTGGGCCGAGGCCTTGAAGACGGCAACCTATATGATCAATAGGTCACCCAATAAGCCTCTAAATGGTGAGGTATCAGAAAAGATTTGGACTGGAAGGGAGCCAGCCTATAATCATCTTCGGACTTTTGGCTGTAAGGCTTTTATTCATATTCCAAGAGATGAATGCATTTTTTTGGGCTATGGCGAAGATAAACTTGGGTACAGATTTTATGACCCAACAGAGAAGCTTGTCCGATCACATAATATGGTCTTTGTTGATGATGAGACTATTGAAGATACTAGGAAAGAAAAGAAGGCTCTGTCTGATACTGGCCAAACGGACAAGGTAAGTGTTGAAGCCGTCCGTCCGTTACCTCTAGAGTCTGAGGACAATGGTCCAAAAATGGCCGAGGAGGACAATGAATAAGGCACTGCGCCAAATGAAAATGAGGATAATGTTACTCATCAACTGGCCGAGGAGTTTCCTATGCGACGATCTTTGAGAGAAAGACGTCTGTCCGTTTGCCATCTAGTGAGTACGTCCTATTCACTAATGCAAATGAGCCTAAAGAATTTGATGAGGTTGTGAATGGGACACACAATGAGAAATGGTTGGAAGTAATGAATGATGAGATAGTTTCATCACATAAAAATTATACTTTCGAGTTGGCTGAGATGCCCAAGGGGAAGAGAGCCCTTAAGAACAAATGAGTCTTTCAATTGAAAACGTCCAAGGACACCGAACAGTCGAGGTACAAGCCACGGCTTGTGAAAAGTTTCAACCAACGCAAAGGTCTAAATTTTGATGAAATCTTTGCGCCCATGGTAAAAATGTCTTCGGTCCGTGTTGTACTTGGTTTGGCAGTTGTTCTGGACTTGAAGATAGAGCAACTGGACGTTCGGACAGTATTTTTTCACAGTGATCTTGAAGAGAAAATCTACATAGAGCAACCGAAAGGGTTTAAGGTCAAGAAGAATGAAGGTTTAGTGTGTTGTCTAAAGAAGAGCCTGTACTGACTAAAATAGGCTACCAGACAGTGATATAAAAAGTTTGAGTCTGTCATGCTCGAACAAGGATACCATAAGACTACTTCTGACCACTGCATTTTCGTGCAGAGATTTTTCAAGAACGACTTTGTCATCCTTCTCCTTTATGTGGACGACATGCTGATTGTCGGATAAAACAGTATTCGGATCAAGGAGCTGAATGAGTAACTGGGACAATCATTTGCCATGAATGACCTTGGACCAGCAAAGCAGATTCTGGAAATCAGAATATTTTACGATCAGAAGAACAAGAAACTCTGGTTGTCCCAAGAGAATTATATTAAAAAGGTGTTACAACGCTTTAACATGGACAGGTCCAAACCAGTGAGCACCCCACTGGCTAACCATTTCATGTTAAGTAGGAAGTAATGTCCGTCTGCGGACTTAAAAAAAGGTTCGGATGAGAGGTGTACCATATTTCTCAACTGTTTGTAGCTTGATATACGCGGTCGTTTGCACAAGGCCAGACATAGCCCTTGCGGTCGGTGTTGTCAACAGATTTCTCTCAAATCCAGAGGTGGACCATTGATCTGCTGTGAAATGGATTCTTAGATTTCTCCGAGGGATTTCAAAGATGTGTCTACAATTTGGAGGAGAGAAGCTCCAGTTGGTCAGCTACACAGACACGGACATGGCCAGAGATATTGACACTCAAAAATCCACCTCAGGGTATTTGGTTAAATTTGTAGGAGGGGCAGTCTCTTGGCAATCTAAGCAGTAAAAATGCGTCACCCTTTCTACTACGGAGGCCGAGTTCATTATTGTGACCGACGTCAGCAAGGAAATGTTATGGATGAAAAGATTCATTCAAGAGTTGGGCCCGAGGCAAAAAAAATATATGGTATTTTATGATAGCCAAAGTGTCGTACACTGGTGTAAGAACTCCTCATTATATTCGAGATCGAAACACATTGACGTTCGATATCACTGGGTGAGATACGTTATTAACGAAGGGCGGCTATCAATTGAAAAAGTCTGATCGGATGAAAATAGGTCACTCCCACTCGGTTAACTAATTTTGTTGGGTTGTGATATAGTTGGGCTAACTAATTTTATTCCCACTCGGTTGTGAGGAAAAATTTGTTAGGGTCACTCCCTTTGTGGGAATGTGGGAATGACACGAGGACTTAGCGCTTGTATTGTCCGCAAACTTAGGAGCAAGTCGTCCTGAAAATGGACGTAGACATTATATATTGTCTGAGAGCCTTCCGCTGTTGGAACCCGGGATCCGAGATCTTGGATGCCTAAGCGTCTGGATGCAGAATGCACACGTGGAGGCTATGCTCAGAAGCATGCGAGATATGTGAGAAATGAGCATGCCATCCTTGCAGAGTGGTGAGTCATTTCTGCAGAGCCAACAATCTGCAGAGCGGTTGCAAATTTGCAAGCTGCCAGGCAACCACCTATACGGGTGTTTCCCACGTTAGGATGGTTGTTACTTTCAACAGCCCTTGTATATATTTATAGAGAGGATTACATAGAAGCAAAAGAAAAAAACACAGAACATGAGAGTGTGAGATTTTTCAGTAGAGAAAAGGAGTGAATTGTAATAGAAAGCAATGAGTGAATTATGTGTATTCTTGTGCTCTGTTCTTCATCTTCTTCTCGAATAGGCTTGAGTAGTCGAGTGAATTTCTGTCACCAACTCTCACATATAATGGATTTATTTGTGAACTAAAGTCCCGTGATTTTTTTCTTGTTTTGTAGGATTTTTCATGTAAAATTCGACTGTGTTCTTCTTCTCCACTTTATGTCTCCTTATTACTAATTATGGCCGAGTGCTTGTGTTTGTGTATGGTTGAGTGTTGTGCTGTCGACCGGTCACCCTTCCTTTTGTGCCAACAGAAAGGAAATCGGTCTTCTTCCATTCCATTACGGTAAAAAGCAAGATAGTTCAAACTGTGTATGTACAGGGTTCTATTTACTTTAAAATTGAGCCAAATAAATACTTGGATTTTGACGTTAATTAAGTACGTATTTAGGAGTATGCAAGAGTATACCCAAAAAAAAAACAGAAAGAACTATGAAATCTTTCACTGCAATCCTTTGAATAATGTAGCAAAAGGCCAAACATAACTTGCATAATGGTTCAAATTTGTACTTGAAAACCAAAGTCATAGGGTTGTGATGCTGGGAGCAGTTTTATTATAAAGAAAATGTCTAGATTTGTGAAAATTGTGATGTTCTTGTTACAAATTTTACAAATAAAAATAAAAAAACAGAAAAAGTTGGGGATTCGTGATCCGGAGAGACAAGTGCGAAAAAAAACAAACACAGTGCAATAGAAAACAAACCATAATGCCACGGTATTAATCCATCACTTCTTACTGCAGGACAAAGGGAGAGAAAGAAAAGAGGATATGGGGTCCTGAAACCGTCAAGACAGCCATGGCTAGAGGAAAAGAAACCAGCAGTATTTCCACCAACAAAACCCACCAAAAGTGATTCCTCTGAAAAAGCATAACAAACAAAAGCACACACTTCTCTAACAAACAGTAAAATCTCACAGATTCTGAGATAACACCCCCCCCCTCCCAAAAAAAAAAAAGCAAAAGAAGCAACAGATAAAAGAGATACCAGAGTCACGACCCAGAAGGAAGAGAGAAACGGAATGCGTGTGGATTAAGCCATTAAAAACACTGACCTTAGGAGACGGGTAACCAAGCTTTCCATTGAAACCCGTCTGGGACTCGAGGTCACCGGAACTCCATCCGCCGGAGGCGTTCATCGCCGGCGAGTTTGGCCTCAGAAACCTTTCAAAAATGGCCATGACAAGAAACATAGAAATGAGAATGGCTGTGGCAACAAACCCAAATGAGACGGCATTGACAGAGTTGTCAAAGTGCTTCCAGTTCTCTTCTCTTTCTGAAATCAGGGAAGGAGACATAATTGGTTGAAAACCCCAGCTCTCATGTTCGCCCATTTTCATAGACACACACACAAGAGACGGAAAGAGAAACAACTTGAAATTCTTTTCGTCACGCACTCATGGAGATTACTGTCATGGAACTTTTCGGGGGAGAGGGATGGGAGAGTATTTGGATGCCTTGTGCTTGTATCAGGGATAGTGACCTGGTTGTTGAATCTTTATCTGCCGCCTGGAACTCAGCTTTCTAGAGAGAGGATTGTGTGGAATGCGCAGAGGACTGGGGATTTGTGCCTGTGTGTGTGTGAGAGAGAGAGGGAGGGAGTCTCTTGGAATTCGGAGTTGTAGAGAACTAGCTATAGCTAGTTGGTGGACATATTATATTTGAGAACTGTCTAGCCAATGTTTAACATTTAACATCATATTTGACATGATAATAACTATTTTTTTAAATAAAAATTATTATTTTATAATTAATTATTCAACAAAAAATAAAAGATATTATTTTTATAAAATAAAAAATATTAACAATTTCATAATATTTTTTATTTTTAATTAATTAGAAATAATTATAATAAGATATCTTTATTTATTTTTATCCCAAATTAAATCTAATTAAATTAAATATAGTAAGAAATTTAGATAAATATAAATGACTATTAAATTAGGCCAAATCAGATTTGCCTGGTTACCTATGTGAAAATCTTATCTGTTCATAATTTAAATTTAATCAGAATATAAATATTTTATTTTAAAGTATTTTTATTTAAAGATTTAGAGTTTTGTAACAAAATATCTTAAAATATAAATATTTTAAAATTTATAATATGTAAATTGAAAATCTAGCCAAGATACATTTGAATAAAAAGTTTTTACATTATATAAAAATATAAATTATTAAAATAATTTTTAAAAAACTTACATTTGCTTGAAATAAATGTATATTAGTTTACAAAATTATTCATAATTGGGACGGGTCAGTCTAAATAGATTTTTTTTACTGATAATATTATTTGACCTAAAAAATTAATTATATAAAATTTTTTAATTGTATCTGATGGGTAAAGTATACCGCCCCAGGAAAAAAGTTTAACCGATTTATCCAATCCACAGGCGATTATATCCGGCGGTTAATTATAGATAAGATTCAACCACTTCGGCGGTTGACTATGGATAAGATCCTCTGTCTATATAAAGACCTCATACAGAGGAGAAAAAAAGGAGAAAAAAAATGGGAGAAAATCGTAAGGTAAATAGCGAGAGAGATAATTTATTCTATCCAAAAAGAATATTGAGAAGAGAGGAACGGTCTAAAGGACCAGAGAGGAAACGGCCGAAATGGCCAAAGAAAAAAGCGCCAAAAAAGATGGAGGAAATAGGAAAAGCTTTGCCCATCTTTAAAGCCATGTGCTCCGTCCCAAATATCTAACATAAAGAGCCATCCCTCATCCGAGAATGGGAGAATCTAAAAAGAAGAGGATTCTCTCTCTATATTCTTGGAAGCATGACTTCCGTTTATGCTCAATCCACCACATATGCATCCTCCATTTATCTTTCTATATTTTTGAAAAGATATCTGATTTGAGCGTCAGAGGGTTTATGGTATGAGCAATTTTCGCAGACCTCTGACCTCTCATTTTTAGTTGTGTTGTACAGGACTCTGATTCAAGACTATAGAGACGGATCCGCGTCAGATCAACCAACAAGAATATCCGATTTGCGGCCACTGATCCGTAGGACAATCTGAATTTCTGGTACGCAACATTGGCACCGTCTGTGAGAAACGGCCAAAAAGTCAGTTTTACCACTAAAAAGCATAAAAACAAAACTGACTCACTTAGCGAGCATTCCGATCAAAGAAATTGGACGACTTCCTAAACAAATAATGGCAGAACTCACCCTGCCATTGGCGCGTTGACGCTTGGGGGCTACTTCCTATCTTCTGCGATTTCCTAGTAAGGAAAAAGTCAGACAGCCACGCATTTCGGCATTTCCTCTCTAAAAATGCCAAATGTAGAAGCATTTTGGGATTTTCTCTCACAGGCAGCTGGATACGGATCCACTATGGTACTCCCTCTCATATAACAACAGATTTTTTCTGCCCAACTGGAGCCTACAGTGCCATTTCAGCACTTCCTGGCACCTACAAGTCCATTCCGGAGTAAA
>JAOVVI020007548.1:0-14791 GCA_028571085.2 Nepenthes alata | reverse complement strand
TTCAGGAATGAGCTTTTATGGGAATGAATATGAATATTTTCGCAGAATATTAGATTGACTTCCGCTATATGTTTGATGACTAATATGTATGAGACCTAGATGACATCTGTGATCATGTGATTTTGATGACACGATTGGCCCAGACTGGACCACTAAAACCTTGGTGTCAGTTTCGGGAGGTCGTTGGCGGAATGCAAAAAAAAATCCATTCCATCAGATGCTTCCTTGGCCATGTCTCCTCATTTTGCTTCGGTACCAAATTTTTTCACATTTTTAGTTTAAACATGATTACTATTCACATAATTAATCCATATTTATCATGTTTCAGGATTGGGATCTCACATTCTCCCCCACTTAAAGGAATTTTATCCTCAAAATTAAACAGAGCTACATACCTCAAGAAAATAAGTGAGGATATTCACTTCAGATTCTTATGATTTAGAATCTGTCAGCTCCTTAATATAGGATAAATCCTTGTCAATAGTCGAGGGCTCATAATCAATCACGTGTGCAGGATCGTAGATGTACTTTTGAGGTATCGATACATGAAATACATTGTGTATGCCTACCAGATTAGGTGGTAATGCAAACCTATGAGCTACCTCCCCGATCCTCTCCAAAATCTCAAAAGGACAAATGAATTGTGGCTTTAGTTTTCCTTTTACACTGAACATGAATGTTTCCTTTGACAGTGAAACTTCCAAAAAAATAAAATCTCCTACCTTAAAATTCAATTCTTTCCTCCTCTGGTCTGCATAACTTTTCTGTCTACTTTAATCAATTTTAGATTATCCTGAATCAGTTTGATTTTCATCATAATTTCTTTCACAATTTTAGGATCGAAAACCCTCTTATCTCCGATTTCCTACTAGTGAATTGGCGATCTGCACTTCCTTCCATATAATGCCTCAAAAGGCGCCATGCCAATACTAACCTGATAGATGTTATTATACACAAATTCATCCAGTGCAAGATAATTGTCCCAAGTCCCTTTCATTTTCAATACAGAGGCCCTCAACATATCCTCAATAATCTCAATAGTACGCTAAAATTGGTCATCAGTCTGGGGGTGATGTGCAGTACTAAACTTCAATTTCGTCCCCAGCTCCTTATGTAATCTTTCCCAAAATCTCGAGACAAAATGAGGATCCCTATTAGACACAATAGAGGCAGAAACTCCATAAAGCCTCACAATCTTATTCACATATAACTTGGCCTGTCTATCATGGGAATGCATCATCCTGATCGCCAATAAATGGGCTAATTTTGTCAACTAGTCAACCATAACCCAAATGGTGTCATGATTCCTAGGAGTCCTCGGCAAACCCGATACAAAATCCATAGTAATATCTCCCATGTCTAGCTCGGGATAGGCATTGGCTACAATAGCCTAGAAGGCTTCCTCCTTTTAGCTTTTAGTTGCGACACACAAGACATTTCTCCACATAATCCATAATATCTCTCTTCATATTTCTCCACCATAAAGTTTTCTTTAGATCCTGATATATTTTATTCGTCCCTGGGTAGATGGTATACAGGGACCTGTGAGCCTCCATAAAGATCTTTTCCTTCAATTCCCTTTCGTCTAGTATAGATAATCGATCTCTAAACCTCAATACTCCATCAATTCAGACATTAAAATCAGCTTGAGAATCCCCATTCAGATCACTTACAATATCCACAAGGAACGGATTATTAACTTATTTCTCCTTAAATTCATTAATTACCTCCGGTTGGATTCGAAGATAACATAGGAGCATCCTATCGTCTCAAGCATAACGTTGGATATCACACTGCTTTAAATAATCAAACATCTACATCTGCGTAACTTGCAACATGGCCACATAACCCGATCGACGGCTCAAAGCATCTGCAACTACATTAGCATTCCCTGGCTTATATTGTAATTCACAATCATAATCTTTCAAGAGTTAAAGCCACCTCATTTATCTTATATTAAGTTCCTTTTGTGAAAATAGATACTTTAAACTTTTGTGATAAGAATACACAAGGAACTTTTCACCATACAAATAGTGTCTCCAAATTTTTAAAGCAAACACAACAGCAGCAAGCTCCAGATCATTGGTAGGGTAATTCCTTTCATGCACCTTTAGTTTCCTAGACCCATAGGCCTCTACTTTACCATGCTGCATCAATACACATCCTAAGCCAACCTTAGAGGCAGCACAGTATACCTGAAAGCTTCCTGAACCCTCTGGAATAATCAATACTGGAGCGGTAGTCAAGCGATGCTTTAGCTCCTAAAAACTCTAATCACATTCCTTAGTCAACTCAAACTTAGCCTCCTTCTTCAGCAATCGAGCTAGAGGCCTAGCAATCTGTGAGAAATTCTCTACAAAATGCCTGTAATAACCTGCAATGCCTAGAAAGCTCCTAACCTCAGTTATAGAAGTTGGCCTACTCCAATTTGTAACATCCTCCACTTCTTTGGATCCACAAAGATAGCACCATAAGAAATTACATGCCCCATAAACATCACCTTCTCCAGCCAGAATTGATATTTACTCAGCTTAGCATACAATTTTGCCTGACGAAGCACCTAAAGTACCATCCTCATGTGAGTCTCATGCTCCTCATAATCCTTTGAATATATCAGGATATCATCAATAAATACCACCACAAATTTATCAAGATACGGCCTAAACACCCTATTCATCAAATCTATAAAAGCACCAGGGGCATTCATGAGGCCAAAAGGCATAACAAGGAACTCATAGCGGCCAAAACATGTTTGAAAAGCAGTCTGAGCTACATCCTCAGGCTTAATCCTCTACTGATAATAACCAGACCTCAAATCAATCTTTTAGAACACCTGAGATCCTTACAATTGATCAAATAAATCTTTAATATGTGGCAAATGATACTTGTTCTTGATTATGATTTTGTTTAACTCACGATAATCAACACACAACCTCAAATACCCATCTTTCTTCCCGACAAATAATACCAGTGCTCCCCAAGGATATACACTTAGTCTGATAAAGCCCTTGTCTAATAGTTTCTATAATTGCAATTTTAACTCCTTCAATTTAGCAGGAGGCATATGATAAGTTTCCTTAGAAATCAGACTAACACCGAGAAAAATAGCGATTTCACACTCAATCTCCCGGTGTGGGGGCATTGTAGGTAACTCCTCTGAAAATACATCCTCAAAATCACAAACAACTGGGATATCCTTAGCCGGCACACTATAGCTCCCAGTGGTTCAAGCATATGCCCAGTAAGCTTTACACCACTTTCTATCAAATGTTTGGCATGTAAAGTAGAAATCAACATAGGCATCTCCTTCTTCCTAATGCCTTGAAAAAAAAAGGATTTCGTTCAAAGAATATCAAAATGAACCCTCTTTAGAAAACAATCGATACTGGCATGGTATTTGGCCAGCTAGTCCATTCCTAGATCCACATCAAAATAACCCATGTCCAACAACACCAAATCCGTAACAAAAATTTCCAATTCACCACAACTACACATCCAGGATACACAATATCAGTAATCACAGGGGATCCAATGGGAGTTAACATAGATAATTCATAATCTAAAATACACGGGGAAGGTACAATGTAGCATGCAAACCGTGGTGAAATAAAAGAGTGTGTTGACCCCCGAATCAAACAAGATAGAAATAGGAACTCCACAAATCGAAAGGGTACTTTCGATGATTAGGATCGGATGATGATAAATTGTCAATTTGATGTAAAAATGTACTCCATCTTATACCGAATAAATATGTGTTTAAGCTATTTAGTGTCGATCATTTGGTTGTACTTTCGTAAAATTTTTATGGATATTACTAGTACTTTCACAGATTTTATGGTAATAAATTTTGGCTCCTAGTAGCATCTCAAAAGAATCTGACGCCGTGTTCATGTCATACAAGGTTGGATGGATCCTGTGTATAATAGTGATATATTATAGACTTATATATGTAGTATGATGTCTCATTAAAAGTAAGTAAGAATGTGGGACGTTATAATGCGCCAGTGAGAGCTTCAAAAGGGAATCGGGTTAAAATTCCTGAATAAGGACGCGGTAGATGACGACAACATTAGGGAGTTTGGAGACGTTGGTGGGGGCCTCGGGAAGAGTTATCTTTTCTATTTAACAACCTACACACTCTTGAAATAGCTCAGCCAGAGGTACGATCCAACGGCTAGAAGAGCACCGCATGTTGCGTGGTGTCCAGTGCGCCCCTTGTGGCCCTTGAAAATATGGAGCACTGAGTGCCGACCAAGCCTAGTTGTACTCATAAACGCATTAGGTCTCCAAGGTGAACAACCTCTAGTCGATGGAATAATGTAGGAAAGGGAAGTCGGTAAAATGGATCTGTAACTTATGGAAAAGGATTGGCTCTAAAGGCATGGAATAGGGGTCCCAGTCCCAAACATGTTGGTTGTCAATGGACTACCCAAGCTGCCACCACGGTGAGAGTAGGTTGCTATGTGCCGACCGGGGGATGGACTGGGAACGGCCCCCTCAGAGTCCTTCCCTGGGCGTCAAACAACCAACTCAAAATTGGTATGGACAAGTGGAATCCGACTGTTTAATTAAAACACAGCATTTCAATTGTCCCTGAGGATGCTAACGCAATGTGATTTCTGCCCAGTGTTCCGAATGTTAAAGTGGAGAAATTCAACCAAGTGCGGGTAGACAGCGGGAGTAACTATGACTCTCTTAAGATAGCCAAATGCCCTATCATCTAATTAGTGATGTGCATGAATGGATTAACAAGATTCCCACTGTCCCTATCTACTATCCAACGAAACCATAGCCTAGGGAATGGGCATTTATGAAATGACTCTAGTCTAATTTTGTGAAATGACTTGAGAGGTGTGGGATAAGTGGAAGCCCTCGGGAAAAAGTGAAATACCACTACTTTTGACATTATTTTACTTACTCCGTGACTCCGAGGCGGGGGATGCCCCCCATATCGGACCAAAGGCTCACCAAATAGGACAATTTGAGCAGAGGACATTGTCAGGTGGGGAGTTCTGCTGGGGCAGCACATATGTTAAAAGATAACATAGGTGTCCTAAGATAAGGTCAACGAGAATAGAAATCTTGTGTGGAACGGAAGGGTAAACACTCATTTGATTCTGATTTTCAGTACAAATACGAACCATGAAAGCGTCGCCTAATGATCCTTTAGACCTTCAGAATTTGAAGCTAGAGGTATAAAAAATGTTACCACAGGGATAACTAGATTGTTGAAGCCAAGCGTTCTTAGCGACATTACTTTTTGATCCTTCGATGGTGGCTTGTGAAGTAGAATTCACAAAGTGTTGGATTATTCACCCACCAACAGAGAACGTGACATAGGTTTAGACCGTCATGTGACAAGTTAGTTTTACTCTACTGATGACAATTTTTTGATGGTAATTCAACCTAGTACGAGAGGAACCGTTGATTTGCATAGTTGGTCTTCACACTTGGTTAAAAGCCAGTGGTGCGAAGCTGCCGGGCACTTGATTATGACTGAATGCCTCTAAGTTTGAATTCAGGCCAAAAGTGATGCATACGCTCGCCACTCATTTACCGACCTACAATAGGGGCCTAGCCGCCAAGGGAACATGTCGTTGGCCAAGCCCCTACGGCGGATGCACCACGTGGGCTACCTAGAAGTATAATTTTCATCAAACGGAGGGTTGAATCCTTTGCAACGACTTAAATACGCGACGGGGTATTGTAAGTGGTAGAGTGGCCTTGCTGCCACGATCCTTTGAGATTTAGTCCAACATCTCTCTGATTCGTCCCTCCCCATAAACCGAGCAACGATGCTAAAAAATGGAGGCTCAGGGACGAACAGCCATCGCCGCAGCTATCCACCTTGCTTCACATTACCCTCGGGATGCTCCTACGAAAACCACTGATTTTTTAAGGTAGGATAACCAAAACGGAACAGAACGGAGCGCCATCGGCCATGTCCCTAACTTTTTAGGCCATGTCCCTACCGTGCCCCCACAGTAATTCGATTCAATCATGTGACACAACTACCATGGTTGAGTTATGTGCCGAGTAGTTCCCATGTCATGATCTTGTCACGGCCCACTGATGCCCTTGTCTTGCCCAATCGTGTAACCCCACGTGACTACGTTTTCCCTTCATTTTAAAGGGATTTTGGGATCCCTTTGAAGCAGAGCCCGACAGAGAATGTTTTTTTGGTAAGTAAGTATTTTGCTTCCATCCAAATTCGATCAGAGTAAGATTAACAGTAGATCGAGCTCAGGCAAGTGTACTCGGATGTTAAATACCGTTGTATACTATTTTAATATCTCACATATTGTGTTTATGCGCTAAATCCATGTTTCTCCATGTTTACTGTAAATAAAGTATATTTCTCCTGATTAATCAAACATACTTCATGTTTATCTGCATGTATCACAATATATGGCATCGATTTCATGAAAAATCATGTATTTGGTATCTGATTTTTGTTCGAAAGCTCCGCGTGAAACCCTAGCTCAAAATTTGATGATTTTTGGTTTAAATGCATCATTTTGTATATGTATTTGGATTTATGGCCTTGATTTCATGAATAAACATATATTTAGTGCTCAATTTATGTCCGGAAGTTTTGTATCGAACCATAGAACGAAAATTTAGGAAATTTTATTGGAAACTTAGAATTTTGATGATTTAAATGTTCATTGTTGCCTAGTTTAAGTTTATTAAATGATTTGTATCTAAAACCTCTACATGTAACTATATTATCGAACTATGGAAGCCTTCTGAAATTGTCCGAAAGAGTAATTGAATGAAACTTGGACTTGGCCTTGAAATATGATGAATTTTTGTTATGGAATTTTGAGCAAATGCATTTAAATAAAGTAATTAGTAAGAAAATTGAACATAGGACTATTGTACAGTCAGATAAGGTTCTCTGATTTGCCTTAAAATATCATAGTAGTAATCAAGGATAACTATCGACTATCGAACCATCGAACTATCGAATCATCAAATTGAGACATATACTATCAAACTATTGGCCTTTGATTGTGTGGATTGAACACATTCTATCCTCGATTATTTACCCATCCGCTAGTAAAGTATACTAGATGGGTTCCCAGAATATCAAACTAGAATTTTTGAAAAAACAAGTGAGATTTGAAACTGTTTGATGAACTCCAATGCATGTTTAAATAGCATTATGCTTTATTTCCATTTTCATGAACGCTACTGTTCTTCTGATATTACCGTAGTTTCTGTTCTAATGTCTTTATGTTTTGCATGAAAACATGAGTTATGATCATCGAGACTTGTTTACATGGAATTATACCTTTCTCATGCTTCTTGTATATGTTCCTATTCTTTGATAGTCTCTAAGACCTTTTGCAATTATATTCCTTATGAGAACATTATATTCTACATGTTTTAGTACCTTGCTGGGCTTCAACTCACTGTTTTGTCTTCCCCCCTCTCCTGAGAAAGCTTTAGAGACAATACCGGATGATCAGGCATAGCTAAAGCTAGTAAGGAAGACTTTAAGCCTCGAAGTTATTTGGAAGATTTTGGAAATTTTGATAGTTCTGCAAGTTCCATAGAGTTTTGTAACGGAAACTATGTATTAATGATTGTGACACATTCTGTATTCTATTGGAAATGTATTGATGCTTTTGCATGTTTTTGTTAAGGATATAGTTACTTTCGCTATTCTGTTCTTTGAATATGTATAGGTCCTAGACGGTATCTCTCATCTGAAATTTAGTATAGTAGATAGGGTTGTTGAATTAAAGTCATGGATGGCATTTGGGGTCCTTTGTACGTGTGTTGTAGGATGTAGATTATAATATTTGGATAGTTGTGTGTATGTACTGATATGTTATATAGGTTTTATTCAGGTGTATATTTTAGTTTAGCCTCATTTTAGGGGAAACTCTATCCATTCTCTCTTAGAACCTTAAGTTAAGATTTTGGGCTTTAGTTTCTGTATCTGTATTGACAGAATAATCTGAGGACAAAAAAAATTTCGTCACACACTATGACCTCGGGAATCTTGAACCGACAAATGATATTCCGACAGACAAATTTCATTGCGTTCGACATGATTATGCATGCTAGGGGAGTCGCCTCGACCCACTTGGTAAAGTAGTCGATGTCGACTATAAGGAAATTTCTTTGCCCGGAGGCCAAGGGCATGGGCCAAAGCATGTCGAGCCCCCACTAGACGAATGACCACGGGGAATGTAAGCTGTGCAACTCCTTGTGTGGCCGATGGGTCAAGGTCCCGTGGACCTAGCAACTTTTGAATTTTCTAACAAAGTCCATGGCGTCTCGCTTCATCATGGACCAGAACAAACCTTGCCACATGATCTTGAATGCAAGATTTTTGCCTCTGACTTATGAACCGCATACCTCGAGGTGGACCTTGCCTAGCATGTACTCAACTTCCCTCGGAGTAAGGCACTTTAGGTAGCGATTCGAATATCCCCGCTGGTATAGCTTTCCATCGATGATCGTATACTAACCAGTTGTTTTCCTTATCCTCTTGGCCTCTTCAGGGTTCACTCGTAACGTCCTGTCTGTCAAATACTTGTAGTACGGGGTCATCCAATTGTAATCTGGGCCCTACGCCTGAGGCCACCTAGACCTCACGTCATCAAGCCTGTTTGTCCTTGCATTGGGGGCCCTCAATCCATGCCTCCTTCATCTAAAGGTTGATGCCTGAGGCCCCGGGGGAGGAGTTCTCGTCCACTGTGCTCCTATCCGGGTGCACAGTACTTCAAGCATTTGCTTCATGTCACCCACATCAGCAACCACCTTTTGTACGTCGGGCTCTGGCTGCCCTCTAGCACGGCTACCCACTAAGGGGTTGGCACACGGGAAGCGCTGACTCCCAGTGGTGGGTTGCTTGCACTCTAGTGTGGACCATCCTATGTGTAGGAGAATGAATGTTGAAGTGAGAGGTTAGACTTTTTGTCGCTTCCCATAGACGGCACCAATGTTGCATCCTTGGACCCAGTTCTCTGGCATATTAGGTAGCCTTCAAATTCCACTCCTAGGTTGAATGTCGAATAGGTCCGGTCTCCGCTCTTCTCAACTTGGGCCATGCATAACACAAATTACAAACAAGAAGTTAGAGTTTGGCAAAAAGTTTTTCCACTGAAAGTACTCCGACGCTTAAATCAGATATCTTCCACAATAAATGAAGAGATGCAGGAGTGAATATTGAAATGTGTTAGGGAAACCGAGGGTGCAAGAATGTAAGATTCGTTGAGCGATTGTGGGAGGCTGGGCTCCTTGGTTTGCACTATAGGAAGTGGCTCACTAAGAGTGCCCCAGAGAGGCTTCTGGATCAATGGCCTTTGATTGATCAAGGATCAAACTTATAGAATCAACAGTCATGAATGCATTCCCTTCCTATCGAAGGAAGGGATATTTATAGGCTCCATGGTGGAGGACTTTGGGCGCAGGAATCTTTGACATGTGGCAAGTTGAGATTCATCGGCCGCTGACTGCTAGCGTCGGCCAACATTGATAGTTGTTGTCTTGCGGTGGCATGGGAACTATTGCTAGGTGTGGCTGGCATGGGCCGGTTTAGCCATGCTTAGATTGGCTCGGTGACGATGGGTGGTGCACGCTATGGCTGGCCAACATTTACTTTGCTTCCCATTGGCTGGGATTTCCTCCGTCGACGTCCCCTGCGCTGGCAAATTACAAGGTTTGTGGTACGGATGCAGGCGGAGCTGATTGGTCTCGTCGCCTGGCACTCCACATGCCTTGTCACTTCGTGCCTAGGCCAGCTCTCGTGGAATAGGCTTCTCTTCTGATGGGCACCCTTTTCCTAGCTAGGCGTAGCTAATCTTGGCCCAATTCCATGCTGGACCCAACACATTTCATCCTCAACACCGACAATCATGAGCATTACCGACCGATTTGAACAGTGGTCAAGAGGTCAATGAGTGTTTGACTGTCATTTGTGCCTATAGCGATCGGGCTGACAAGACTTCTTGCATATAACATGTATCTCAATCTTCTACATCTGAGAGAACACGCTAAAGTCCATCACCCACCTCAGTTACGTAGAAAATGCGACATGGGTGGACAATGAGCCTTATAAATCGTCTACCCAACACCCCATGGGAGATCAAGTAGAAGGAAACTTCCCAACAAGATAAATTCCTTCAAATTGATATGAAACACAGGAAACCACACATCAACCAAGACACAAAGCCCTTGGCCTTTCAGTGAACAAGCACGTATGCATCCAGTTCAACGTGTAGAGGAAGAGCCCAACGACCCACACAAGCCCACCACTGCTCACACGCCATCACGTACACTCATTTGAGCCCCAGTAATTAATCCGCAAGCAAATCATAATGCTGATGAAATTAGCTTGCCAAGTTCCCTTATGAGCACTGCAAAACATGATAACCTGAGATAGGACAACCCAAGTGTTGCATCCCGAGTCCCTGGTTGTGCAGATTAGGGAGCCTTCAGATTCCTAAATGCCCGATAGGATCACAAGCAGGTCTTGTCTCTGTTGTTTCTAACGTAGAACTTGAACAACATAAACTAACAAACAAGATGTCAGAGGTCAGTGGGATTTCTCCCACCGAAAATACTCCGACACTCAATTCAATAACTTTCCGCAATGAATGGAAAGAAGGGCGCATGCTTAGTGGTGCGTGAAAATATGTTGAGTGTATAGTGGGAATGTATGAATGCAAGAGTAAGGACTCGATGAGTGATTGATTGGAGGCCTGGCTACCTGTATGCACCGCGATGGGTGGCTCACTCTAGTTGCCTACGAAAGGCTATGATGGGTCAGTACTTGGCATAAGTCTGAGAGCAGGGACTCGAGGAGTGTTTGTCTCAATGGCTAGTCTCAGATTAAGGATTTTTGAATTGCCCCTTTCTCCTCTAGAAGGAGTGGGAATTTATAGGCTCTTGGGAGTGGAGCTTTGTGCATGAGAATCCTTTCTATAGGAATTCGTCAGCCATTGGCCACTGGTGGTGGTCGATGGTGTTAGTTGTCACCTTGTGGCAGTGAGGAGACCATCGTTCATCATTGGCCATGCTTGGCCTACTCCTTGCATGAGGATTGGCTAGCCAGCTGTAGGGAATGACACAAGTTGGGGTTGGCAGAGTTGACCTTCCCCTCATTGGCTTGCCTTTGCTACCTCGCGTTTGCTGCCTACAACAGCATTAATGAGCTGTAGGAAGCTCAGATTGGCTACGGGCGTTGATCTGCTACATAGGCTACTTGGAGTTCTGGGCCGAATAGGTGGTTTGGGCTGCTTGTTCCTGGATTACTCCTCGTGATTCATGGACTTCAGCGGTACTGGACCAAACACTAGCCCCCTATGCATGGGCTGACTTACTATCGAGGCTTGGCATGTCCATGAGGGTTCAGCTGACTGTTGCACATCCTTCCTTGAGATGCGCTAGGCATTGTCTTCATTTGGTGTCACGCCTTTGCTAGACTACCACGTGGGCTCCTTAGGTGCCGCAGAGATTCGATGCCTTGAACGGAAGGATTTGCTCGCCAAAATATGGGCCAGCATTGGAAACTTTCCAATTTAGTGATTAACGCCAATCGAGCGAGGCACCTTGCTGAGGACGGAAAAGGCGCCTTCTCCTCTATAAATAGAGGAGTTCAATGATTGAAGGGATCCTTGCCTTAACTGATTCTTAGAGGAATAATAAGAAGCCCTTGGCTTGCCCCGCTTCTAGCAGGGATTTATGAAGGAATCGGATGGACTTGCAGGAGATTCGGAGCTTCTACCAAAGATTATCCTCATGCCCTGACCTTGGACTCTTCCTCGTACTAACGATGGTGGCTCAGTCACTCTATCGTCTTTATATGCCTCCCTCCCAGCCATCATAACCTCCAGTGTGGGGGAGGGTCCTTGCAGAGCCATCACAAGGCACTTTGTCCTCGAGATAGCACATCGCTAGCAGCCTCAACTATGTTTGGCGCATCATATGTGCAATCTAGAGAGGAGGTAAGAGGTGCAATCTCTATAGGGAGAGTGCATCACAGCTGTGCCCCTACTAGGATTGTCATTACGGGTGCTGGTTCTACCACAGCGGTCAACTCAAGATGAACCTTCAAGGTCTAGCCAGCATCGGCGGCCCAGATGCCTTGGCGAATTAGAATTCTGGCGATGGCCAGAAGGATCTGATAGAGATCACGTTCTTTGATAAAGCTCCTAGCATCCGGAGCTGCCATTTTGAGCTTTATGTTCCATGCCATATCTTTCTCTTTTTTGTACTTTTGTTGTCGCAAGCTTTGTTTCTTGTAATGAAATCTTTAATAAATAAAAGCAGTATCCTTTGCCTTTATTCTCCTACCTTGTCGCATGCATCTTCTTTTATATTTTTCCTTTTGGGTTGTACTCCTGGGGCAATTTGATCCCCTCGCTGTTGCATGCGCCAATCCACACACTTAAGCATTCCCAATTACCGGTGGTCTGCTTCGCCGGTGTCATTCCTTGAGTCCCTACGCAAACCATCGAAAGGAGGATGCGGTGGGAAAAGACCGCTGAAGTCTATAGCTCAGGGGAAACCGAACACCACTATAAGATATCACATCCATCGGATTGTCTGATGCATTAATTTCATGCAAGATGTTGGGGCATCGCAACATAATGACTTGCTTTGGAAAGGAACAATGCTTTAGGGATCTGCCATGTGGGAGGAGCCCGTTGGCTCCCACTTGAAATGCCTTTCCATCGGGGCGACGTCGTTTCACTGGCTGATTTCTAGCTATTTATAAGCCCAAATTCCCTCCAAGGACTTTGCATCCCTTAGTGACCTTGAGAGCATGAAGCGTGCACTATCCTTGCTCTTTTTCGACGCTAATGGAAAGATCGTCTTCCTCTTATGAGTCTAGGTCATCTCCTGGTTGGTCCGTGAGGGATACACATGCCTCATGGTTCCACAATGATGTTGCACCTGGTGCTGTTGCAACAGAAGGTTGTTGCTCAGAGGCCTCTATTGTAGGACTGATGAGGTTTTTGAGGACGCCATCGGGCTTCAAGATGGACAGGGAATCCTCCTCCTCGCGGCACCGTTAGCCTAGGAAGGTGGATCCCGCGCTCCCCTGAGTCGCCAGGGCCACTGAAGGCTTTGAGGCCAAAGTGCAAGTCACAGTTGAAGAGATCGAGCAAATGAGGGCTCGCACTGCACACTTGGAGAGGTCGTGGGCGGAGTCGGAAGCAAGGGTATCGAGGCTTGCTAGTGCCAACATGCAGGCTCGTGATCGCATTTTGGCTCTTCAGGTGGAGTTTGAGCAATTTCAGGCATACTCTGGAGAGGAATGGGCGCAGTTGGAGGCCGAACTAAGGTCGAGGTTTAGGCTAGAGGAGGTGGCTCCTACAGTATAAAGGTGTTTCCAGGATGGCATCCATCTCAGCCGGAGGCTGGGTAGGATAGAGGAGCCAAACTTCCGTGTCGGCATCCTGGACTCTCAAAACTCAAGCGTTGAAACTCGCGTAGACCTAATAGAGTATACGACTTTGAATCCTTTAGGGCCTAGTGAGGGGGCTAGTTGCAATCCGCAACCGCTGGCTGCCTCCTACTATAAAAAGAGTTCATTAGTACATTACATAATAAAACTTTTTTACTTAACCATGCAGTTTATTTATTGTTTTCCATCGTGCTGGGATGATTAATTTATTCTTCTAGAAGAATTTCCTAGAAACCTTTCCATTACCAATCCTAATGGTCAAAATCTACATTCAATGTTGGCATGACAACCGAGATTTGGCAAGCGACTGAGGCGATAGCGATCCACATTCTAGCAGGGGCCATGATTGGCTGCTGTTTGGAACCCATGGCATTTCTGCTAAATGGATGAGTGGCTTGACCATCAAGAAAGTGCCGATTGAGTTTCCTGCACAATGGCATCCTACTGCATATTTAAGTGGTGCTTTGGATGAATTCCATTCTTTGCGCTTTCTTGCACTGAGAATCCTTGACATTTCCTTGAGAGAAAAAGATGGTGAAGAAGAGTTATTCTTCCTCTTCCTGTGCCTCACGAATAGTTTTCCATGGGGTTGGCAACACTAGGTTTGTCCTGATGGCGAGTTCCATCGCCACCCTAATGGTAGATTATGGGATTCCCAAGGATGTGGCCTACAGTTCTCCTGGCATAGATGGTATGGCCAACGCCCCTCCAGAGGGTTTCATCATTGTCTACGAGCACCATCTGAAGGATGGGCTCTGCTACCCCATGCCATGCAAGCTATACACACTTGTCGAGGCATTAGGTGCTCTTGTCATGGGGCTTCACCCTAATGTCGTCTGCTACTTGGTCTCATTGTGCATCTTCACTTGCCATCATTCTGGCATATTCGATGTGAAGGTGGCAAAGGTAATCTTTCACTTCTCAAGAGTCAGAGGATTGGATCTCGATGTCTCCTCGATCTAGCTTCAATTTTTTAGGGACCAGCCCTGACTTAGTGAAAATATGGAAGAATCATTTCTTCTTCCTGCAGGAACCATCGGATTTGGAGCTCTCTCACGAGTGGGGTCCAATCTCGTGGTTCTTCCATAGGGATGTGACTGTAGAGGAGATCAGCAAGGCGGCAAAGCTTCTCATTGCCATCAGCTCAGAGATGAAGAAATTCTCCATCAAGGGTTATTATCTGACTTCCCACACTTTTGCCGCCATCAAGTGGGGTCTAGAGTCTGGCTGTGCCATTGCTGGCCCTGAGAAGAGGATTTCTTGGGCCATTGTACTCCACGAGTGTGACGTTTCGGATTTAAGAACCTGATATTTATGAGGTAATTAGGATGCTAATGATTTATACTAATCCTATGGAAG
>JAOVVI020007547.1:0-14792 GCA_028571085.2 Nepenthes alata | reverse complement strand
TCACAATTTCCAAAAGAGAGGTACGGGTGGATCCATCCAAAATCTCTATAATGATGGATTGGAGCATGCCAACCACTGTCAAGTTATTAAGAATCTTCTTGGGACTAACAAGGTATTATCATAAGTTTATTAAAAACTACGGCCTTATAGCAGCCTCTCTTACAACTTTGCTAAAGAAAAATTTCTTTGAGTGGAATGAACAAGCTCAAGCTGCTTTTAAACGGCTTTAGGAAGTTGTGTCCTAGCTGCCAGTGTTGCCACTACCTGATTTCTCAAGGAAGTTTCAGATTGAGTGTGACGCTTCGGGAGGGGGGATAGGAGTTGTATTAATGCAAGACTGTAGGCTGATTGCCTTCCTTAGCCAAGCCTTAAAATGGAAGTCCCTATAACTCTCTACCTTTGAGAACGAATTGTTGGCCCTTATAATGGCCATGAAAAATGGCTACCCTACTTGTTTGGACAGACTTTCATTATTAAAATGGACCAACAAAGTTTTAAGTTCCTACTTGTACAATAGGTGGGAACCCCTTAGTAGCAAAAATGGATAACCAAGTTATTAGGCTACAATTTTATAATAGAATACAAGAAGGGAAATGAAAATAGAGCAGCAGATGCCTTATCCAGAAGAGAAGAAGAACCGACAATTATGAGGATATCCTACCCAAGTGCTGATTGGCTAGAAAAACTTAATGCGTTCTACATGACTGACTCGAACCTAATGACACTTGTTTAACAAGTACAGCAAGGACCTCAAGAAATTTATCCAGGAGCGTCTTACATGCCAACAAATAAAAATTGAACCAAACAAGTCATATGGGCTCCTACAACCATTTCCCATACCAGACTAGCCTTTGACTGATTTGCCCATAGATTTTATAGAGGGATTACCTACCTCCCACTGATACAACTCCATTTTAGTAGTTATAGATAGGTAACCAAATGTAGCCATTTCATTCCTCTCACCCACCTATATATAGCAGCCAAAATAACCCATTTATTCCTTAACTATGTCACAAAACTTCATGGAATTTTGAAAACCATTGTGAGTGATTGTGACCTAACTTATACCAATTCTTTTGGCAAGAATTATTTAAGCTACAAAGAACTCAACTAGCTTATAGCAAAGCTTATCATCTTCAATCGAACGGGCAAACTAAAGTAGTCAACAAATGTCTCAAGCAATATCTGAGGTATTATGTGGGCGACATGCCGAAATCGTGTTCTCAATAGTGGGCTATAGCAGCGTGGTGATATAATACTGACTGACACTCTTCAATTGAGATGATTTCGTTCGAAGCTATTTATGAGACATCATTACCATGATTGGTCAAGTTTGTTAGGGGAACCATGGCAAATCCCACAATAGAAGAAGAGCTCAAGACTAGAAATCAAATCCTAGCGCTACTTAAGGAAAATCTAGTTGCAGCTCAAGTAAAAATAAAGACACAATATGATCGATACCGAAGGGAGAAGTTCCAAATTGGCAATTGGATGTATCTCTACCTACAACCATACTGTCAAAAGTTAGTAGCTTTTCAAAAGAATTTGAAGTTAGCACAAAAATTTTTCGGGCTGTACAAAATCACAACAAGAATAGGAATTGTGGCTTACCGTTTGGATCTTCTTCCAACTCCCAAGCTCCATTTGGTGTTCCACATATTAGTCCTGAAGCAACACATTGGGCCTTGAATGATCGCAAATCCTACCTTGTTGCCACTAGACTAGGAAGCAGGAATACTGCTTGAGCCAAAACGAGTACTTGGAAAACGGACTTGAAAATTTGGTAAAAGAGAAGCCACTGAAATTCTAGTGAAGTGAACTAGCATGGCCGATGAGAACAACGCATGGGAGCCATTTTACAGTCTTTGAACTCAATATTCACACCTTGTGGGCAAGGTGTTTTGAAAGGGAAGGACTTTTGAGGGGTGTGAAGGGTGATGGCGCACGCAAAAGAAAAATAAATGGGAGAATGATGACCATAGAAGAAAGACGATGAAAGAGTCGGTAGAAAAACAGGTAGAGTAGGTATGGTGGCTAAATAAGAACCATTGATGAAGAAACATTGGAGCCGTTAGATTAAAGGTACTAATGCAAGTAAAGTTTTGAGAAGCAAAGGAATGCTAACGGAAATTTAAGCCATCAAATAAAAATTTCATCTAAGTCGTCCACCTAGCCTACTGATGTTGGTGAAGATTCAAGAAGCATAGGTAAGCTGACGGAAATCTGAGCCTTCAATACAAACAGCCATCTAAGCTGTCCACCTAGCCTCCAAAAGGTATGAACACGTGATGGTGACTGGGTTGTTTTGGTAGAAGGGCACATGAGTGGGCCATAGCTCATCTCAATTGGTTATTGATATTTTTAATTCCTGTTAGAAGGAAAGCTATTATTAGAATATTATGCATTGTAGATAATATAAATGTAAATGGTGTTAAAATTTTTAATATGAAAAATAATAGACTGAAAATACCATTGGAGATTACTTCTTTCTCGAACTGGAAGTGTTATTTTTTTTCCCCTTTCTTGCTTGAGATTTCCATTTGCCTCCAGGGAGTCTCAGCTTTTTGAATTCATCATCAAAATCTGAAGACTGAAAAAAAGGGGCATGTTACATAACACCCTCAAGTTTATGGGGATTTCCCAAAAACAATCTTCATAAATTTGCATTGAAGCAATCAAAATTTAGCAGCGCCAAAAATTTGGCAGCAATCAAAATCTAAAGGAGTCAAAATTCTGCAGCAACTGAAATTATGTAGAAACTGAAATATTCTATATGAATAAAATTCTGCAAAAATCGAAATTGTATATGTATTATACTCTGCCACTAGTGAGATTATGCAGTAACCAAAATTAAGAAACCACAAAAAATCCTGCAACAATCAAGATCATAGAATGAAAATGCAATGTCATATGATAGAGAAAGATTAAAAACTTTTGGATTCACCAATGGCAGTTCTAGTCATCCAAAGTTCTGCTCTGGTGGACAGGGATCAAATTTGCATTGTGGATCAGAATAGGATGATCAAAAGCTCTGTGACCATGTCAATTTGTGAAATTCCATATTGAAAACCTAGAGCCGTTTATATAGGGTGAATTAGTTAACATCTAATTCAAAATTTATATATCAAATATCATGTCTCTGAGATACTATTCCTAATTAAATATTGTGAAAAGATTTATTTTAATCTTATGATGTCAATATTTTTATTCAGTAATACACCACTTAGATTCCTTAATTTCCTCAAAGCCTCCATGTTCTTTTCGCTTCACATTGCAAATGCATGTGATGTCACAGTATTTAACCCCAAAACCAAGGTGCCTTCAAGCACTTGATAGCTCCATGTTTGTTAAAGTGCCATCAAAGTAGAGCTTTGCCACTTAAAACATTTCAGAAGACACCAATTTTCTTTTCAACACTGGTGACTTGAGGAATTTCACACAGACTCGTAGTAAAGAACTGGTAAACAGTGAACTTGGTTTGTGATCGTTAAAGATCATTAACCTTTCTCATCAACAAAAGGTAGTGGACATTGTTTAAAAGCTTTTAACTTTCATCAATTTGCTGATCATGAAAAAGTTGAGCCTCAAAGGGTGCTTTTTTGTCCAGTTTTGGGAAATGAAAGGTTGCCTATCAGTTTGCACTTTACATAACTTAGCCAACGACATGAGTTCATGGATTAAAAATACCAGTATCGATATCAGTGATAGCTGTATATGTATCATTGGTATTGGATGATACATATTGCTATCAAACATTACAGGTGCACCGTTTTTTTTTCCCCACGAGTCCATGACCACATAAAAAACGAGTGATATACCAAAATGTTACCATCTTTTATTATATAGTTCCATAGTTGTTGAGTTTTACTTAATTCTATTAAAATTGAGCGTGATATACTCTTTAATTGTTAAAAAAATAGCCAAAAAAAAGGCTTCAAGAAGCAAAAAAAGCCCGATATATTGTGATAATATTTTGATATCAGGATATATTGGTATTAAGAGGTTTTGATGCCAGTATTTGTTGGCTGATGTTTTGATCTATGCTCGGATTAGATTCCCACCAACATCCTCCTCCCCATCTTACCTATCAAATGATTGGAAACTCTCTTGTGCTATCGACATTCAGTTATTGATAACAGTGTGCAGCCCCTGACAGCTGTTGCCTCATTTTGGCAGGGGAAGATTTACTGGCAATTGCTTCAGATCAACCTTTCCGATTTCCTGCTACATTTACATTTGTTGTTCGAGCATTTTCAGGTATCTTATATTTAGCTTACTGTTTTTTGTATATGTGCCCAAGTGTAGTTGCAAATGTGTAAATCAATAACTGTCTCTGCAGTATTAGATGGCATTGGGAAGGGGCTTGACCCTCGATTTGATATTAGTGAAATTGCCAAACCGTGAGTATGGTTCCAATCACCACAGATATTCAAACCAAACTACCCAAGATTTCAGGCACAATTTATTTTTAGTACTTATATATCTCGATTGCTTTATCTTGCAGCTATGCTTTCGAACTGCTTAGATTTCGTGAAGCTGGTGTTGAGGTCATTGTAAAGGTAAACATCTTGAATCATCGTTGATGCTACTGTGATAGTCTATAATAAGGTGTTACACTTTCCAGCTTCCAAAGCTTGCAATTTATTTCAGGAATTCAAAAAGAGATGGGACAGGCAATCTCGTGCATTCTACAACTTGTTTAGACAGGCTGATAGGATGGAAAAGCTTTCTGAAATTATTGAACGATTGGTATTCATTTATATTCCTGGCTCCTCTTAAACATGATTTGTTGGTTTGTTCTTATTCATTCAAATGACAATGATCTATGACTGTGATCTCATTTATTTACTAGGAAAAAGGGGATCTGAAGCTTCGGGTTCGAACTTTGGAGTCTGAGAGGGCTTTCCAGCGTGTGGCAGCAGTTCAGAAGACAATTGGAAATGTGGGTTAGGATGCTTAGAATTTCTTTGATTTATGTGCGGATAGCCCTTGCTTAATCAATTTAGCAATTCCCTTTGTTTTGGGTACCTTTGCTTTGAATTAGGACTATGTTCACCATTCCAAGTTTAGGCTTTTGAATTCAATGAATGAACATGAGAGGAAGATTCAGATTCCAATTTTTTTAAGTCTTATATACGGTTTGATGTAATCTTGACATCCTTTTTTGGTTATACTGTAGGTGTGGGTTGTCCTCCTTGAGATATCATTAGCCAAGAAGCTGTTAATGTTAGAAATAATTCAGCACTTGATTATTATAATCTCTTTCCAGTAATAGACAATTTATTTGTGAAAAAGTGAATTTTATATAAAAGTTGAAAGAATCTGGGTGGAACGTTAAGTTTCAAAATGCTCATTTGTTATGCCTATGGTAGATTGAAGTGAAGTTCCTTTGTATTGTGAAGTAAATTGTTGTTTTTCCCACCCGTCATCATATCATTATTGCTAAATAACATGAGTATTTTTGTCCAGTAATATAAGCAGCCTTATGTGTTTGTGAAGCATTTTCCCAGAACATAATTTCAGCCTAAGTCTCTCTCTCTCTCTCACGTACTCTTCTTTCTTCTTGCATAATATTCATGGAATTGCCCCCCTTTTGGCACTTATTAGTTGGAAGAACAGCTAGATCTTTTAGCAGCAGCTGGGAAAGAAGTTACTAAATGAGCTTCTATATGTGTCAAGTATAAAGTGTTATTGACCTATTCAATGCCCTTACTGCAGCCTTGTGGGGTGTTTTTTTTCTTTTTAACCTTTGGAAAGGCGAGTTGTTGATACCTGGTTGCACTTCTGTGATGAATCAACAGGCTGTAGCTGCTGGAAGCCTGGTTAACTTAGCCACACTTTTTTATCTGCACTCAGTTCGAGTATGTTTTCCTTTTATTCATTTTTAGTTTATATATGTTTGTCTCATATCCATGATGCTTAATGCTAATAAATGTTTTTTTAATAGGTGCCCGCAATTGCAGTATATATACTCTCTGCCATATTTGGCCTTCAGGTTCTACTCGGCATTCTTAAGGTCAAAAAACTTGACCAACGAGAGAGATTAATAACAGGAACTGCTTGAACAGTAGGTCAGTAAAATTAAAGCATTATGGTGATTTTTTACTTGTTTTTAAAGCCCATCAAAACCCATCATTTACTTAACCATCATGTATATGAAAGGAAGCCTTTTGTCCATAAGAGGTATGAACCTGTTTAGGAAAGAATGCCCCAATGATGATTGTAATTTATATCTTTATACAGTATATATACTAGTATGGTACTCATGCAGTAGCTGGCCAATAGGTAATCCGCTGGCAATAATGCATTATGAAATATTATGAAAGATTGTAAGTGCACCAGAAAAAAAGATTGGAGGGTTAGGTGTGGTGAACTTTCCCCGCAAATCCACCTGTAAGCACAAAACAAATCATTAATTTGCCACATCAACAAAAAATAAATAATTCAATGAGCAACAATAAAAATTTCCTACCCTAAGTGGTCAAAGTGAATAAATTTATGGATTGTCCGAGTTGGGCTGAATTCAAATTACTGGCCCTTTTTTATTAATTAGACTAAAGCCAGAATTGTTTGTCCTGATTAAAGGAATATTCTTTGGTCCAAACATGGTGAGTCCAATTCAAATATCATGTGATGAGATCTTGTTCCTTGATCTATTGTTCTACATATAGACAGATCAAGGTGACAAAAACACAAGCCTGTTGACCATGCTGTGCACTCAAGCTGTGGTGTTAGGGGTAGGAACTCTAGGAGAATAAGATACAAGGCAAAGAGCTGATAGAAATTTAGACATTGATTTCGTAACGATAACCTTCAAATATATTTGGACTGTGACATGATTGTATTCTAATCACATCAAATTATGATGTAGAAAAAGCAAAACAAAAAACATGGGACTGACAATGAAGGAAAAGCAAATGCTTTCATCTATACCGAGGAATGTAAGAAAATGAAATGGAATTGTGGATCTCCCACAAATGCAAGGCTTCCTTAACTTGGGCAAATGGTAGCCAGTTGCAAAAGGAAGAGGGGGCGGGAAGACTGTAATCCATTTGGGTTTCTCTTGTTATTTTGTGTTCTGAAACTAAAGAATCCTCAGGGATTCTGAGTAACTCCGAACTGTAATCCGAATGGAAGAGTCACATCTATATGGATGCTAATGCAAATGGTTGTCATTGACATTATATGGTTTGAACTTTCCATGTACTGTAACTACAATGTAATTGAATTGCTATTCATTGATTGGATTACATTACATCCAAATGTGCTTCAATTACGTCAAGCATATGCTTAAATTTGAAGTAAATATGTAGTTTGAGCTTCCAAATATTCATAAGCTGTTCAATTTTGGTTTAATTCCTACAGCCACATCTCATATGGAATGATTTCACTCTAAAACTTCAATGCTGATCTTGTAGGCCATATCTTTGCACCATTGCAATCGCCATCATCCAGTCGTGATGCAAATTACCGAGCGAAGAATCGGCTTTTATGTGTAACCGAATAATGGCAAGTCTGTCTAACCATCGGAGCAAACTAGAAAGAGCTGAGTAGGTGGGAATTCCTTTTAAGAGTAAATGAGCCTGACCCCCCTTTCCTCTGAAGTATTCATGAAGAGATTCTATGACCTAAAGTCTCAGGCTGCACATATTTAGGGCAACAGATGATTCATTTTCATAGGTTAAGTTATTCAGTCACATTGATTTTATTTAAATTCCTGTCTTTTCAAGGGAAAATTACCACTCAAAATCAGATTCTGAGGCTGAAAATACTCGGCGGTCACTGCTCTTGATTGTCTCTAGAGATGAAATTTGGAAAAAAAAAAAAAACACTCATGCTACTGTATGGTTGGCACTATTTATCTTCCCATCTGTCCGTAAGTTGCTTCCAAGATAAGAGACAATCACATTGTTTTGCCCCGTTTCAGTATCACAATTTCACTTATTACATTTAGATGATTCAATGAAAAGTATACATGAATTTTGAACCGTTTTTCGGGTAAAGAATCCAGATTTGGAAACAAAATAGAAGAAACCCAAAAGAATTAACCAAACTTGAGTTTATTTTGTGATGGGTATAGTTATTAACGGCCCATTAAATAGGTCCGTCAAAAGATTTGGTTAATAATAAAATAGAGATTCAGTCGGCTCATATAATTCAAAGTTGGCATGTGAATCTGTCGGTCCTATCGGACAGTTTATCTCTCAAATGAAAACAGAATCAACTTTAACTGACTGAATAGGCAGTTTTTCTTTCTTATTTGGTTCAACGGATTCAGTTGCCAGTTAAAAATTGCCAACCAAACAGTTTCTTTTTATCTAACCGGATGGTTTCTTAGGTGGTTTATAGGAGAGATCAACAACCACTTATTTCTATATAAACCTCAAATTTCTAACAGTAATGGGGGACGATGCTCAACAAAAAAACTAATGAAAGACAATCTTTAGTTTTTAAGCGAACACACACACTCTCTTATTACGTTTTTTATTAAGCGCATGTTAAAAGGTCATTCTTACAAACATTTTTATTTTATATTATTTTTTTTAACAAATAAAGATTATTAATTTAAGTGTCGGATGATATATCAAGAAGTATGTTTCGTAAATTCTTTAATCGTATATTTGTTGTGTTATATAGGATCTAAATTTGAAGCGTACTAAGATCGGATTCACGTCGAACCTATTAGATAATTTTTGACTCATTAATCCGTATAATAATTTAAATTCGATGATGTATCATTCTGAATTCCTTATTTTTGATAGTTGGTTAGTAGGAACTAGCAAGTGCAAGAGATATTTTCTAAATAGTTATTTAATTTTTATGGTTTATTTTTTAATATAAAGTTTTAATTTTAACTATACGGAGATATGAGAGTAAATTAATTGGAGGGATCTACAGCATTGAGCTCAAATCTGAACTGTGGGGGCTGGCTTCTTTGGTGCCCTCGTCCTAAAAGCAAACAAATAAAACCATAGGAAGCTGGAATATTAACATTTGGAGACATTTTTTGGAGGTGTAATTTTAGTATTTTAAGATGTGCAATTTATTATTATCCATTTTTTTTTACTATTCTTAAGGAAATTAATTATCAAAAAATATATTTATTTCCCTTTTTGGTTATTTATTTTTACTTTAATAATAGTTTTATACTATGCAATTGTTTAAATTAAATTAATCACCTTTTTGAATATCTAATAAATTTTATCAAATTTAAGCATTTGACTAATTTGATCTAATCGATCTAAAATTTTATTGGGATTGGTTGAGATGTATAAGTATTCAAAGTAGGCATAGTAAAAAATTAGATTTAATTAATTTTTTTTAAACTAGACATGATAATTAGGTAAAAATGACTGGTTTGATTGTGCACGACTTAGATTTTGCTTTTTTAAATAATAAGTTAATAAAATTTTTTAATGTATTATACTTTTATTAAATCATTAATTTTTTTTATGTAAAGATTTCATATTTTAATAGACATTATGCAATATCTTAATTTAAATATTATGATTTTTGAAAAAAAATATATTTCTAGATATTTTAATATAAATATAAAATTTTAAATAAAAAAATTTCTAAACTAATTTAAATCAGTGCAATTTAAATTATGATTCTTGTTTTAAGGTAATTGAGTTGTGTTCAATTTAGTTTAACTATTTAATTATAATTTTTTACCTGAATTTTTACCTAAATTATAAATATTTAATTAATTATTACTTTATTATTAATGCTGCTTCGAACAAGCGGATCCGTGGCGCAATGGTAGCGCGTCTGACTCCAGATCAGAAGGTTGCGTGTTCGATTCACGTCGGGTTCAAAGCCCCTCATCCTGCATGCGCGGATTACTTTTTTTGTTATTTTTCTTCCAATATTATTCTTGCCGGTTTTTTGCCCATGTTTCTTAAGGTGTGGGTGTTTTCGGTATTCGATCCATGCCGTCTTCATTCTCTCTTCTGCTGCGATGAGAGCGAGCTCTGAATATCTTTCCCATCTCTCTCCATAAATATATGGATTAACGCCCCAACAATCGTGTTTTCACCAATCCTAACGTTCTCTCGGCTAAAAATGGAACCGCATGTTTCAATTGGTTCTCTCAATCTTTTGCCAATTCCAAAATTTTGTTCCCAAATCGCTCTCCCTCCATCTCAGAAATCCTATACCACCACTGTCCCATGTCTTTCACGACAATATTTGAGCAAACCAATTGCCAAAATCAGCTTTATTTCAACCAGACCCAAGAGGAAATCGGGATCTAAGAGCGACAAGTCGGAGGCAGAAGAGTTTGTTCGTGTGCTCATGAGGAATTTCAACGATAAGCAGCCATTAGTGTCCACGTTGAACAAGTATGTCAGGGTTCTGAGGACGGAACACTGTTTTCTTTTGTTTGAAGAGCTTGGCAAGAGTGATAAGTGGCTTCAATGCCTTGAGGTTTGGCTTTCTGGATAACCCTTTTTTTTCTTTTTTTTGCTTCACAATGTCATAATCAATATATATCTTTTGGGATTTCTGTGTCGTTTAAGCATAACGGGAAGCTTTATATTCTAGAATTTCGTTTGAAGAGTGACATTTTTTTTTTTCTTCGCTGTTAAGCTGTAAACAATCTCAGTAATTATTGATCGAGTCTACCTTTATAACTTCTGATTTTCACTATGCAAATAAACTTTTTCTTGTTTTGCAAATAAATTGCGCAGGTAACATACTGTAGTGCAAGTTATATATTGGTGATACAGACACCGAATTAGGATTCAAACCGAGAGATTCTGAATCGTGATTTTGGATCTTCTAAGTCGGATACTATCCACCACAAAGCAAAATAAAAGATCAAAGATATGAGTTTGACTCCCAGTTTATCGTCCGGCACTCAAATTAGAATTGTAATTGACAAACTAGAAGGCCCACAAGTGAATTATAGGGGGAAAGGCTTCTAGGGAATAAGGTCCTACCTTAACGTGTTTTTTGTAAATAGTTGGTTATTTGGCGGACAAGCTCCTAACCTTTTTGGTGTAAGCTTGACTGCTGTAAAAGGTTGTCGAAGTAGATGATGTAATAGCTCTTTTTTCGGAAGAAAAAAACCTCCTTAATTCTACTGAGGTACTTATGGAAGTGTTAGGCTTGTGGATGATTCAGTGACTGTGCCTGCCTTCAATTTACTTGCTACTGCTATTTTACAACCACTCTTTTCTAATCACTCAGATTCATTTGTCATCTAAGCATTTACTTAGCCTTAGTAATCATACTAAGTAAATAAGGCCTTTGTGAGGCATAGGTATCACTCTGGTGTGCCCCAAGCCGCTTAATGTAGAAGACTGTTTGCATGTTTCTCTAAATTGGGCATTTCAGTGTCCACTGACGTGACGTGTCAACTGGAGGTAGTTTGGCCGATTTGTCAAAACCGACAACCGTCTGTCTGCCAGCACGGTGCCTTGGCTAAGTCGGTTTCTCACAACTTGCCCCTTCAGAGCCCACTGCCTAACGATCTTCTTGTTTTAAGAAGACAGTTTTTTAGGGGTAGTTGTCTGATAATTTGCATACTCTGACAAGGAAATCTCGGGCTTACATTCCATTAACCTGGATCCTCTGACAATCCAGATCATTCTCATAGTCGGTTTCTGACATTTAGTTCTGGATCTATCTGTTTTGTTGCTAGTGGATCACCATTTATAGTATTTTTGATTGATAACAAGAGCATAGCTGATATTTGGTTAGCTTATGGTGGTTGTTCCATGTTTTGGAAAGTCCGATTTTACTGAACACCCCTATTTGACTTATAGTTATGGATTATGTGAAACCATTGGCTCACTTAGTGAAGAATGTGGCGATGGCATAGTTCACAGATCTTCTGAGCCAAGATACAGAAGGGTTCGTTTGTCCATCACCATCATGTCATCACCTTGAATTCACCTCAGAATCCTTTTATAGGCAGCTTGCTGCCATTAAAGTTCTGCCATCTTATGTTAAAGCAAACCAAACTATCTATTCTCCCTAAATAAGGTTGGATGTATGAATATTTTGCTTTATTCAATTTGTTGTGGGCTGTCTCCCCGACTAAGACCTAGCATCTTATGATAATTTTGTAAAATTTCTTGTTAATTTTGTGAAATTGAAGATAGAGCCAGGGTTTGGCTAATTTTTTGGAGGCCCTTCATGTTGTAGGTAACAGTTTAGCTTGCATGAGCCACTCTTGTCGTCTCACCGTAATAAGTCTAAGAAGATAAGCTGTTTTCAGGACCATTATAACCACGTAAAAATGAGCTATAGACTTATGGTAATTAATTATATTGAAGCATTTAAGTTGGTTGAAGATCACAATTCGTTATAGATTCACCTTTTTGAAGTTTCTCTCTCAAAGTTGAGTATTTTCTTCTGTCTTCTCTCCACCATTGCTTTCTCTTCTAGATTTTAGCAGTTTCATGTGGCAATAGCTTTGACTCTTGATTGTTTGAATTCAAAGAAATGCTAAAAGTACAACTATATTCCCAATCTGGGATAATTGAATTTTGTTTTACCACTATTCTTTAATAAAATTACTTTTTCACTCGATAAGAAAAATTAAAATCATAAGCTATTTTATAGCTACGCTGTGGTGTTGGCGTGTGGGGTGCTGATTGCCAATTGAATTTCTTATTCAGGTCTTCAGATGGATGCAAAAACAGCGCTGGTATATTGCAGATAATGGTGTTTATTCAAAGTTGATATCCGTTATGGGGAGGAAGGGTCAAACACGGCTGGCCATGTGGCTGTTCTCCGAGATGCGCAATAGCGGGTGTCGGCCCGACACTTCTGTTTACAACGCGCTCATAACAGCACACCTCCATTCCAGAGACAAACCCAAGGCTTTGGCCAAATCCCTTGGGTATTTCGATAAGATGAAGGGGATCGAACGATGCAAGCCAAATGTTGTGACATACAATATTCTTGTAAGAGCTTTCGCTCAAGCCCAGAACGTTGATCAAGTCAACACTTTGTTCAAAGATCTCGAAGAGAGCATCATCTCACCCGATATTTTCACCTTCAACGGTGTAATGGATGCATATGGGAAGAACGGGATGATCGGAGAAATGGAATCAGTGTTATCCCGAATGAAAAGAAATCGGTGTAAGCCTGACATAATCACCTTTAACCTGCTGATTGATGCCTATGGAAAGAGGCAAGAGTTTGAAAAGATGGAGCAAGTTTTCAAGAGCTTGTTGCGAACCAAGGAGAAACCGACCCTGCCCACATTCAATTCGATGATCACGAATTACGGGAAAGCACGGCTTAGAGAGAAGGCCGAGAGTGTCTTCCAAAAGATGACCAACATGGGGTATGCCCCGAGCCACGTTACATATGAGAGTATGATCTTGATGTATGGATATTGCGATCATATTTCGAGGGCTAGGGACATATTTGACAGCATAATTTCATCACCGAGGGAGGTGAAGCCTTCGACTCTAAATGCAATGTTGGATGTTTATTGTATGAATAAGCTACCAATGGAAGCCGAGAAGCTGCTAGAGAGCTCGCGTAGTATTGGTGTCTGTCCCGATTCTTCGACATACAAAATTCTCTATAGAGCATACACTAAAGCAAATATGAAGGAGCTTTTACAGGAGTTACTAAAGCATATGGAGCGAGACAGAATCGTCCCTAATAAGCGGTTTTTCCTGGATGCTTTGGGGGCATTTGGGTCTTCAACAGTTAGTCAAGAATCTGCGTGCGGCTCAACTGATTTGAGCAGGCCAGTGACCGTGGATGCATAGTAAAAAATAAGACCATCTTATGTACTAAACTGCAGTTTCAGACAGTTTTTCATGACAACAAAGGAAAGCTAAAACTTTGAGGGGAGAGTCTCGGCCACACGTCTAGTTTATTGGTACGTAATGCTTCTTTCTCGTTAGCTATTTATATTTATCGGAGGATCCTCACTCTTAGATTTGTCAAATATTATCCTATTTGTTTACTTGTATATTAGAAATACTGTCTCTTCGCGCATTTGGGCATCTTTGCATTTATTTTATTTTTGGGTCAGAGGCAAAGTGAAAGTTAATTTGTGAGAGCTATGTAATGAATTCTAAAGTTTCTTTTACTAGGTAATCTATAGTATCACATGAAGGCAATGACCAAAGGTAATTCATCACTATTTTACTCGCTTCTAATTAATGACTAACTATTATATAAGTGTTGACATAAGCCCCTATATTAGGGTTCATCTCCCAAATCATACTTGAGTGGCCTCCTCAATTTAGTATTGGTATTAATATTAGTAATATCAGGTGATATGTATAGAGATAGGGCATATCAAGATTAGGCATATTGGAATTTTGTTTTTTAACAAAACAAAACAAAATAAGTTTGGGAGGAATGTTGGCTTATACATTGTTGATGCAATGCCTGTTATGATTTTGTGGCACTATCATAAAATATTAGTTCCAAAGAGCCTAATATCAGTATTTATGGTCTGATATTTGGTTTACTTCCATGTTTACAAGAATCTGGCCAACTCAATACCTGAATAAATATTCTGACAGCCTTGTAGGAGGAAATGCATTTTCTTGAGCTGGAATCATGACGACTAATGCTGATTTTGTGCTTTATAATGAACTTCTTCTTATGTATCGTAAGCCTCATTTAAGCCTTTGATTAGGCAAGTTGAATAGGTATATAAACTCTTCCCTATTTATATGTAAGGTTCGAGTTTAAATTTTATTTTAATTATAATAAATTAAGTTGTGATAATTAAAATTGAGATCAAATGTGAAAAAAATTTGGATCAAAAGTTAAAATTAGACCAGATCATATCGAGTTGATGGATG
>JAOVVI020007546.1:0-14792 GCA_028571085.2 Nepenthes alata | reverse complement strand
ATATTAAAAGTTATGAAGACTGGACCCATTATTATTTAAACATTCAAATATAACAATGCGGTTCCCTAATTCGTACATCAATTTAGATTCTCGAGAAGCATTACATTTAAAGTATTTTATCAATTTATATTTGGTAATTGTAGGATGTCTAATATCCAGAACTGTAATTCCTTTACTTATATTTAGATTGTAGTACTTTTAAATTTATACTTTTATATAAGAATATCTAAAATTGTATCTTTTTAAACTGATGTTATTAGTACCTATAATTTTTATAAACCATGCATTTGTGTCATTGACGCTAGTTGGACTCACATTAGAAGCATTGTCTTTCATGCCTTTGGCATTTGAACTTTTGATAGAAATATGGGGGATGTACCTTTTCCAAAGACACGACTCCTTTTTTCTTACGCGCATGAGACTGTTAAATATAAATCTAATAATTTATATATATATATATATTTTTTTAATTAAAAATAAATTGCTATAAAAATTATTTTTTAATAAAATATATAACTATTAGATATAAATTTAACAGTTTAAAATCTGATACAAAGTATAATACATCTTATATCTGAGATTGAGCTTCCCCTAAACCCAACATTTGATAAGACCTTGTTTAAAAGACGGGGTAATAAGGAGGGGAGGGAAAGAGCCGGGAATATCTTGACTTTGTCCCCTTGGGGGCTAGAAAGGAAAGAAAGAGATTTTCATAGGAGGAGAGTGGAAGGCAAGGAAGATGAATAGAGATAGTTATGAATCTAAAAATATTATCATTTGCATTTATTGTATGAATGAAAAAAATTATATAGACAATAAAATTTATATCATAATTTATTTATATTTTTATGGGGCAAATGCTACCTTTTATCATAGATCATGTGCTTGTGTGTTTAGACATAATGGGTATATAACTTCAATGCTTCTATGAAATCTCTCCCTTCTCTTGATCCATGCTATTTTCATATTTTTATCTTTCCTTACTCCCAACTACTCAATCTTTAGCATATTATTATATTCATTCTTCATACATATTATTTTTTATATTTTTTATTAATTTATAATAAAATTATAATAGATTATTAGTGGTTTGATTTTATGATAGAATAAGACGAATGTTTAATAAAGTTTAAATTGTTAGGTGAATGTTTAAAAGAGATATTACGTTATACTATTCATAAATATAAATTTGATTATTTATCTTTCAAAAATTTATTGAATTAAAATTTCATAAAATAAATATTCATATTTTCAATCAAAGAAACCTCTAATATTGACCAAATTTTAAAAGTTATATAATATATTTAATGAAGTTTTCAAATGTAATTTGCAATTTCATCTAAATGAATTGCTGGTTGCTAAATCGGTGAAGATGTTGCCATGCCAATGACTATTAAATGGTGTGGAAGGTCATTTGGCTATGAAGCAAAATAGACAAAGAAGCGCAAGAAAAGAAGGGCCACAGCTTAACAACGCAGACGGCGCCAGAAATTTCTTATTAATTCATTAGACCATTTTTTATAAAAAGTGTACGAGAGAGAGAGAGAGAGGGAGAGGGATTGTTAAACACCACAGCCTAATCTCATGAGAAGAGACCCTTTGTAGAGAAGAACACATCCTATTTGAACCCAACTTTTTTTTTTCAATAGAATTTTTTTTTTCTCGTTGTTGTGGACTTAGATGATCTGCTGAGAATTTTTTTTTATGCAAGCACAGATTTGAGCAGGATTTATGAAAAATTGTCATTTGATCAGAAAAATTTAGTGGTGGGTCTGAATTCTCTGCCTTCCTCTGCTTTGTTCTCTCTCTCTCTCTCTCTCTCTCTCTCTCTCTCTTCCATGTTTTCTTGATGATAAGCGTTTTTTTTTATTTTGGTTACAATGTTCAGAGTCTTTGTTGCGGACCTTTTTCAGCTTAGCAATTTTATTCTTGGGTTAGATTTACGAATTTGCTAAAGATTTGGTCAGATTTTTCATTATCTGGTGATATATATTTTTTTCTCTTTTAAGTAATTCTCTACATCGATTGCCAAGGAAGATGAAAAAAAATGGATTAGAAAATTGGAATAAAAAAAAATTCTCTTTTTTCTCCTTTTATTGTAATCAAATAGCTAAAATCTAGCTGAGGTGAATGGATGATTGTTCCTGTTATTGTCTGTGTGGTATAACATTGAAAATTACAAATTTTGGTTGTTTCATCGAGTGTGATGGAAGATTTGTTCTCTATCGCTTGCATTTCGTTATGCATTTGGATGTTATTTCATATTTTAAAGCTGTTTTGAACTTTGAAGTCTGTGTTCTTTATTCATTTACCAAATCGAAGATCATCTCTATACACAACGCTTCTAAGTTAACTATCGCCTCTTTCTCCTTTAAAGATTTCATAATATCAAACATGAGTTGCAGATACTTATCATGGTTTCCGTACTCAACTTTTTCGCTGTGATGCGATGATGGTGTATTCATCTACTATCAGAATCTTGTTTGGATTTGAAAATTTATGCATCCATATGAAAATGCTGAGCTCTTTCTGTCTTCTTATAAACTTCTTAGCTATATCACTTGTGTTTTCATGACCAGGCATTCATTCTCAGGATGTATCTGTCCTTCTTCGTTTCTTGCTGGTGTGAAGGAAAATTCTCCTGCCCAATTTTTTTCCTTGATAGTACCTTGAGTTGCCTGATGCAAGTTTGCAAGAGAGTGACATATGAAATGTCGGTATCTTTGGTTGATAGATAATAAATACTACGGATATTCTTCAATGGGAAGTAGTTATAATTGTTGAGTTGTGGGAGGAAGTTTGGGTTATTGGATTCTGTTAAACGATCTACGCAAGCTCACAAGGGTGATAAGTGGGGGTTTTGTTAAACGTTTCTAAAGATAATTTTCAACACTTTGACATGGGCTTGCCTCAAGTAACAAGCACTGGTATTTCTGAAGAAGTGGTGTCATCTCTGAGCACATTTGTTCAGACACCTCAACGAATGGGTGTGTTGGGTACATACGACATGAATGGAATCCACGGTGCAAGCACAGGTAATTGGATTCCAGGGAATTTGCCATGCTCTTCATTTGGAGATTTTCAAAGGAGATCTATGTCAGATAGTCCTCAGGAACCAAATGCTGCAAATGTCCATAAAGAAGGGTCTTCTAATGTTTGGGCTTTGAAGATTGGCCACAGAGATCAAACTGGCTGGTTCAGTAATAAAAATGGACACAGTATACATGATCCCCTTTTGAGGGTTGTTGGTTTTGGAACAAGCTCTTTAAGTTCATCTTCCAATGTATTCCAGGTTAATCAAACTGATTCTGTTCAACCCCAGACTGGGGTTGGCACCAATAGTAATGTGGCTGGGGCAAATGGGCCATCTGCAAGGAAGAGAGTGCTGTCTCCTTTGAATGTTGTGCCTCTCTGTGACCGATTTAATGGTGATCCGTTGGACATTGGTGGTAGCATTTACCGTAAAAATTCTCAGACCGGGAATGATCATTGTAATATCTCATTTTCACAGGAACATAAGAAAGTTCATATTGGCAGCTCAAATATTCCAGATTCTCCTGATTGGTATTCGTCTAGTTATTCAGAGTGGAAAAGTTCATTTGATGATGATTTGAAGACAAGAACTTTAACTGATGGTCCTTTGCTTGGAAGCCAGAAGCTGCTACCTGACAGCAATGATTTTTCTGAATCTGGACTTAATTGCTTCCAAGAAGCAACCAAATCAAGGTTTCAAAATGGACAGATTTCTATATCTTCAGATAAAATGGTCTCTCCAGCACACTCTTTGTCTCCTCTTGGTCCAAAATTCCATGAACGGATGCGAACTTCACAAGGATTCAAGGACTCTGGGGAAGAGATACCCGATAAATATATAACCTTAAAGGATGTCAAGCAGTCACTTGATGTGACTTTCCCTGGTGTTTTTTCTTTCAAGAATGACGAAGAGTTGATCATGAAAGAACCTGATATATTGCAGAATGGGGATGGCTTTACTTCTGAAATTCTTGGTGAAATGGAGCCACATTCAAGTTATGATACAAATCCTACTTCACCAAGTGTGAAGTTTAGTAGAATTCTCACTGGACTGCCCGTGAGAAGGTCCCTGGTTGGCTCCTTTGAAGAGTCCCTTTTGTCTGGTCGGTTGGCATCTGGGAACGTCAGCAAGGTTGGAGTTGTTTCTTTAAATGAACTCTTAGGATTGTATAGTATATGAGATTCTAGCAATGCAAGGTAATGGGGTGGGCTGAATGATTCAGCCTTGTACTTGCTTTGCAAAAAAAGCTGTTTTTTTTTTCTTTTACATATGCATAGTCATATAAATTTGCATGGATGAATGCTGGTCCAACTCATGTGAAATTTGTTTGATGTGCAGAAGATTGATGGTTTCCTTGCTGTGCTGAGCATTACTGGTGGGAGTTTTTCTCCGAGGCCACATAAACTTCCATTTGCTGTGACAAGTGTGGATGGAGATAATTACCTGTTGTACTATGCTTCAATAGACCTTCGGGGCCATAGGCCATCAGAGAAGCCCGAATGCCCGAAACTGAAAAGGAGTCTTAGTGTTAATGACTCACCATTGGAAACGAGTCGCTTGCGTGTACCCATGAAGGGGCGCATACAACTGGTATCTGAGTTAACTTGGGCTTTGTTAGCACCTATAAAATGTGGTTTATTGTTTTCCTGTACTAACACATCAGCAAATGCTCAACGTGTAAGAATCATATGCATGGGTTAATTAAAATATGTACATTTTCTGTGAATAGGTCAGGCATTATGACCTTCCCCTACCTCCATTAGCTTAGGCAACCACAACAAGAAGTTGAAAATTAAGAAATAGAAGCCATTCACAGAATCGAAATTAGACACAAGAAAAACTATGAGACTGTTGTTCACAATTATGAGAATTGCAATAATTTGCTAAAAGGTTTGAGTGATTTTGTAGTTGTGCTAGGCTTGTCTTTCCTTAAACTAAATACAATGTTGAAGAAAATTCACATAGCTGACTCAATGTTATGGGATTTATGGTTTATTGTTTCCATTATTGATTTTTTTTTTAATTGTTGTTTTCTGGGCTTCTCAGATCTATTATCGCAACCAGAGAGGACTTATACACTAGGAAGCTTGTTAGCTTTGTCATCTACCTCCCTTGCTTGTTTAAGGGACCTAAGCAGCATTGAATATTTGTTTGGTGCTGAAAATATTAGAACATTGATAGAAAATTCCCGGCCTAAGCAGCGCCGATATGTGTATGGAGTATTGACATGACATGACATGGACTTAACACTTTATGTTTCTTAACATTAGGACATAACGCACTTGAAGCGCACTAACCATACTGAACTCTAGTTTCTTAGGAGTGTAACTGGTAAAGCAACATGATTTTACTCTAAATAATATATTATATAACTCTATATCTATACCACTGGCATATATATAGATTATAAGATTTTTCTACCCCTCTATTTTTCTTGGTTAAAGGAAATTAGCCACCCAAAAACCCTTCTCTATTCTCTTTCACCCTCTGATATCTTGTTGGAAGAATTTTAAACCACCCAACCTCTCTCCCTTTCTCCATATTTGCAAGTAATGGGGTTCTATTAATAGGTTAGAATAGTTAGTTTTCTTCAAGAAGAGAATATTTTTTAGATTTTTTTTCTATTAAGAACAAAACTAAGTTTATTAAAAGATCTATTATTGCTAATTAGTAAATATGCCTTTAGTGCGTCCTCACGAGTTCTCAGCATGTCATCAGTTTGTCCAAGTTAAATTAAAAAATTCAGACAGTTGCCTGAGTTCAAAGCGGTACCTCAGAGGAAGTGTCTATGTTTTCTAGTTGTAGACTCAAGATTTTTATCCCTCTATTTTGCTTGGATAGGGGAACATAGCCACCAAAAACACTTTTGTAATCTCTCACTCTCTAATTTCTAGTTGGTTAATTTTCGATTATCATAAGCTCTCTCTGTGATTTTTGTCTGTAATGCATTCAAGTAGTTGTTTCCTTCCAGCAAGAGACTATGCTTTGGATTTTTTTTTCCTACTAATTAGCACAAAAATAAGCTTTTGTTTTAGAAATAGGAAAATAGCCAAAAACATGATGCAGTGTATTCAATTTAAATTAAAAAAAAATTCAAATGTATCCAGTGCATATCAAATACAGTCACATACCATTATATGCTGCCCTGGAGGAAGTGACTGTGCTTCCTAGTTTGCAGCATGGTAATTTTGAAAGACCTTTAAGATTCATAAGTTTTTGCCCACGTATTAAACATGGGGATGAATGCAATTGGGGGGTTAGATTTTGTTTTGGATGATTTGTGGGATTTGCTTGCACTTGTGACCCATTAAGTAGGAGGCTACTTTCAAGTATAAGATAACTTATTGTGTTGATGATGTTTTTATCCATTGCTTGCAAGTTGCAGGAATTTAATATTGTTTGTAAGTTATGAAAGGTGGAATCTATATTCTACAGAAAAGTTATAGAATTATAGTTTTCTTCTTCACTCATTCCTTGGTAGCCATTTTCCTGAAGGATGTATGTCTTGAGTATTGTTGGTGGAGCGATATTGATCATTAGAAACTTGCTGTGGATGTTGCAGAAAGTTCGTATTTTACTTCTCTTTCAATGTCTATAATCCTATCCTGACAACTAGTCTGTGGTGCAGGTTCTTAGCAATCCAGAAAAAACACCTATTCACACCTTCTTCTGTAACTATGACTTGAGTGATATGCCTGCTGGTACAAAGGTATGGAAGTTTGACCATTGTGTTTGATTTTGAATATCATGAGATATCTGATTTTTTCAAATTTATGTAAGTCCTATTTCGTTCATTCTTTCACAATGCTGCACAAATTATGCTGGCATAACCCAGTAAATACAAGACCCATATTACGAAAAAAAACATTAGGCGTTCCTTTTTTGGGGTGGGGCCTTACGGGTAGACCCCAATCATCCTGGAGGATGTCACCTATAAAGCTCATTGGACTGAACCAACAACTCGAGAAGGGTTTCCACTTTTGAATAGGCAGTACTAGTCATTAAAGATGCTACTTCCTCAACCTTACTCTCAGTCTTCTTGAACAATCTAAGGTTCCTCTCTTGACATATGTCATTTACTTTGGCTACAGAGTGCCTCCCAGATGAGAGCATTGGTAGATCTCCTTCTGGACACTTTCATAAACTAGTCCAGTATTGTGTTCCATTCTCTGGTTCTGCAGTTTAATCTGTTTTTTTCCCTCGGTTAAACAGCAGTTTAATCTGACTTGAGCAAGGGAATCCATGACCATGAGGGCTGTTGTGAATAACCAAGGAAGTATGACAAACATTTAAACACATACGACACTGAGTTCCCAAGTGACAAAAGAAACTCAATCAAACTCTCCTCCACCAGGCTACCACTAGGCTAGTTATGATTGCCTAACACCTAGCTAGTGTGCATGCTAGTGTGAATGAATTCAATCAACCGCATTTATCTCTTTAAGTAGGTACATGGATTATACTGCTTAGTTATTTACAAGTGTATGTTTCCTAGATTACATAAATAACATTCAAAGATATTAGTCTTTGATTCAAGGTACTTTCTCTCATCATCAAGTCATCGTTAAGTGTCACAATCTTCATGGGCTACCATTAAGTTCAGTGCATTATCCATTCATCATCCAGATGGATCAATCGAATGCCTTTAATGACTGAATCACAACTACCAATGCCAATAATGACTTCATCAATTTCCACCTTGACAAGAGTAAATGTCTAATATCAATTCATCTCATTTTCAACAAAAGTATAATTATGGTGCATCAACCAACGGGATGAACACTAACTAATTCCAAGGAGAACTTGCATTTCTCTCAAGGAATAGTCTTCATTTGCATATCTGCGGGGTTCTCACTTGTGGGAAAACTTCATTTTCTGCAACTAATTCTGGGGGAAATTGATGCAAACTCTAACATGTTTAGTTTTCGAATGATAAACTTGCTTCATGCTAGATGCAAAGCACTTTGACTGTCACGGAAAATTTACATGTTGCTTTGCTTGAGTCCGAGTTCACCTAATAGTCCGGCCAACATTAATTCTTTCTTGGCCTAGACTCTTGCCATGTACTTGGCTTCAATGCTGGATAGGGTAACCATTGAATAAAGCATTGACTTCTAATTGATAGGTCATCTGGCGAGTCTGAAATCACATTCAGTTGTGGACTTACTATTGTAAAGGTTTCCTACAAAAGCAGCATCAAGGAAACCAACTACTTGATCCTTATTAGCTGATTTTCTTTAAATTAAGCCATAATTTCGAGTGCCTTTCAAATACTGTAGAATCCATTTCACAGCAAGTCAATTTGTTTTTCCTGGAATCAAAATGAAACAATTGGCCAAACTCTAAGCATGAGATAGGTCTGGCCATATGCACTCATCCAATACATTGGGCTGCCAATGCTACTAGAATATGAAACACATGCCATTTCCTTTTTTCACTTCATTTTTGCCTGGTTGTTGACTAAAAGACAACTTAAAATGTGTGGCTGTAGGAGTGGAAACATGCTTAGCCTTATCCATACTGAATTTTGAAAGAATTTCTTGGATACACTAGGTTTGAGATAGAAATAATTTGCCTGCAACTCTATTGCGCCAAATTTCCATACTAGAATTTCTTAGCCAATCCTATATCTCTCATCTTAAATCTCTTTACTCAATTGAGATTTTAATGTCAGAAATGTTCTTGGCCAAAATTAACATCATCGACATAAATCACCAAATAAATGAATGAGCCATTGTAAAGCGTTCTGAAATACAGACACTGATCATACTCACTTCAAGTGAAAATCATTCTTACCCATGACAAATCGAAATGCTTGTACTATTGCCTCGAGTTAGGGGGTTTTTTTAATTTGCATACATGTTTTTTTTTTTCCTTGAACCCCAAGGGTTGAGACATGTATATATCCTCCTGAATATGATTTTTATGTCTAGATGCTCAAGTTCAAGATCACACAAAATAAGGAAGCCAACTGGAGAGTAGATTTTGAAAAAATTGATACATTCCCTTTGAGTAAAATCCCTAACAACTGACCGTGCCTTGTAATGGTCATCAGACTTATTTTGTACGCCAATTGTAACAAACACTTCTTTTCCTCTTAGGCAATTTGACATGTTCACATGTTTTGTTCTTGTAAAGGGATTGCATCTCCTCATGCGTAGCATGCATCCACTTGTCAACTTTGGGATTGACCACGACTTCTTTGTGGTTGCTTGGTTCTCCATGTTCATCTATCATGGTATAAGCTACCATGTCAGAATTTTTCAGGGCTTTCTCATCCTCTTCATCGGACTCAATCTGCATATCAAGGGCGAGATTCTCACCCTCTTCAACCGATTCAGCGGCCTCTTCTTCACCATTTCCAAATTCAACCTGTTTTTTTTTTATTTGGGGTGTTTGGCATGGCCTTCTCATTGATTTTGCTGATGAATTGACACTTGTCTGCTTCCAGGTACCACAACTTGAAAAATTTAACACCATGTGAATAGCTGAAAAAGATACACTTTTTTGTTTAGCTCAAGACTAAACAAACATGAGACAACCAAAAATGTGCAAATCAGAATAATTAGATTGTTTACCTAATCAACCCTCGTTTGGTGTTTTAGACTAATTGTCATGGAAAGTGACATGTTGACAAGATTGCACGTGGTTTTAATTGCCTTAACCCAAGTATTTCAACAATCCCGTAATACTCATGATAATCTAAGCTCTTTCAAGTAATGTTCTATTCATGCACGCAATGCCACTTTTTTTGTCAAGGGATTTGAAGGGATGTCTAGTGCTTAGCGATTCCTCTTCCTCAAAGAACTTCTTGAACTCGGTTGAGGTGTATTCACCTCTGTTGTTTGTGCAGAGTTCTTTTTTTTTTTACTTTCTTGCATTTGTTTTTCAATCATAGCCTTTCACCACTAAAAAGTTTTTAAAATATCAAATTTTTGCTTTATATTGTAGATCCACACCTTTCCTTGCAAAATGTGCCAATCACATATGCCATAATTGTGTTTGGTCATTCTCGTCTGAAGTAGCATTTGAAGCTTCACCTATAACAATACTTCCTATAAGCTCTTAGAGATTGCTAGCTCTATTACCTTCCACAACCATGAGTGCTCCGTTCATGATTTTAATGGATTCATTATTTGCAACTACTTTGCAGCCAAGATAATCAAGATTACCAAAATAAATTTTCTTGTTAGATACGGTGCATGTTTAAAATGGAGTTCTCATAATTTCATCAAACATCTTGATTTTGATATTTTTAATTCCAATTGTTCATATGCAATATTATTTCTCATAAGAATTGTACCACCTTTGAGAGGTTTGTAAATAGAAAATAAGTTCTTATTCAGTCACTTCTGAGATGAATACCCTGAATCAAGGATCCAAAAACTCGGTAAATTACCTGTAGATGCAAACAGGACAATGTCTTCTTGATTCTCACAAGAGCTCTTGGCCACACTAGCTGTCTCGGATTTGCTTTTGCTCTCCTTTGCCTTTAGCTTTCTTCAATCTTTTTTAATGTGCCCTGGCTTTTTATGGTAATTGCATTTGATGAACTTCCCTTTTCGGACTTTGGACCAATTTTGATTTTCATACTTAAAATCAGTTCAAACTCTTGCACTAAGCCCAAAGCCTAATTTTTTCCAATCAGCTTTCTGACAATTTCTTCTAAGAACAAAATAGTCGCATCATCCAAAATATCGTTTCCTTGCCATTTGTTAGAGCAGTGACTAAACAATGTTAAGAAGCGAAAAGAAATCATAAAAGAAATAAAGCTTTGTCTTCATCATCTGTTTTTACTTTGATGCTTGGCAATTGGCAAAGAAGCTTATTGTAATTATTCATGTGTTCATGAATGGGGGTACCTTCCTTCATTTCTAAAGTTTTAAGTTTCCACTTCAAATAGAGTTAGTTTATGAGAAACTTTATCATGCATAAGCTCTCCAATTCAGTCCGTAGTGTCTCTGCCGACTTCTAATTGACCACATTATGGAGGATGTTATCGGCCAGACATAGCTGAATAATGCTAACAGTCGAAGATCTAGATCCTCCCAATTTTCGTCTAAAGTAGAGGCATTAGCCGTTCTTCCCTTTAGCACTCTCTAGAGCCCTTGTTGACCAAGAAAATCATTCACCTTAATTTGCCACAAACTTAAGCTATTCTTGACATCAAATTTCTCCAACTCAAACTTGGCATTCAAAACTCTTGATGCTATGTTGACTGAACGTGCGCATTAATACCAATGAGCGAAGAGTAAAAGTAGAAGTATGACAAGAAATCGAAAAGACAAGTTGCCAAATTTACTTGGTTCGTTCTCGAGATGAGAGCTATGTCCACGGATAGCGAGATGGTTTTTACTATTTGTCAAAAGTAAAAAGTAATAAAATCACTCTAATCCAAGTTCCAAAGAGAAAAAAGGAACTCGATTAAACTCTTTTATACCAAGCTGCCACTCAGCTAGCTGTAATGATTACGTAACACTAAACTAGTATGCTTGCTAGTGTGAATGCCTTCAGTCAATTGCATTATCTGTTTTAGTAGGTATATGGATTGTACTACTTAGTTAATTATAAGTGTAGGATTCAAAGATAACATAAATAGTATTTAAAAATATTAGTCTTTGATTTAAGGTACTTCATCTTGTCATCAAGTCATCATAAGTGTCATTAAGTCATTGCTATGCAATTTATTCAGGCTGCCAATAAACCAAATGCATTATCCATGAATCAATCAGATGGATCAATTAATATCCTTAATGACTAAATTGAATCGACCAATGCCAATAATGACTTCATCAGGGACTTGTCTAGAAAAGCTGCAAACGGAGAATCGATGTTTCTGCTTTCAGTTTTATTTCCACATAAAAACATGCAAATCACTCTTCCATGACTCCTCATTTTACTAATCTATCAATTTCCGCATACTGTTTTGAAGCATCACCCAGCAGATAAGGTTGCTATTGGGATGTTGCTGCTACTATATATCAATTCAGTTTACAGATTTCCAGCAGTCATGCCAGATGTGGATTTAATAGCTGCTTTTATGCTTTCAGGCCAAAGATTTGAGAGCCTCCAATGTGGACTCATGAAGAAACCGAACTTCCAACTTATTGATCACATCTCCATTGGTGTTGCTCTTCAGTGATAACGATTTAAGGATTTCTGCCTCCTTGCCTTCCAGTGGAAACTGCTTCCAATGTCACTGCTTTTCTTTTTTCCCCACAAATCTGATCTTCCCATCTAAAGTTCCTTCCTTTTTGGGGCTCTATCTATTGTGTACATGAGCAAAGGAATTGAAATAGACCCCACATTTTTGGAATTCCATCTAATCTGGTCACTAGCATATGATGGCTTATCTGAACTGATCTCACATCAATAATCTTATTTAAGACAGATTACTGTCCTTTTTGTGCTTTATATCCCAAAAGCTTTTCCCCTAAATGGCATGTGCCTATTTCACTCAAAGGCTATCAGTTTTAGCTGCTGTTTTACCTTATTTTTTAGTCACAAACAGCAATAGTCCATACTGTTGATTTTTCAGTCCAAGGCTAACTTCAATTGGTCTACAAAATGTTGGGATACGACCCGTTTATTTGAACCGCGAGGAAATATTCAACAACACAACATGCAAATAATAACAGTCACAAACAATGAAGAACACACGATTTTATGCGAAAAATCCTCTTTAAAATAAGGAAAAAAAATCATGGGATGATACGTCCGAAATATGACTACTATGTAAAAGTTCGGTTACACAAACCGCAATAAAATACAATGACTTAACACCTTGTATCAAATAAATTGAGCAACAATGAATAGAAGATGAAACAGTAGAAATATAACCGGTAAAACATTCTTTTCAACTCTAAGAATAGTGACCCAAGGTCGGTGAAAATTGGAATACGATTCAGAACTCAACTAGATGTTTAAATCTTCCTCTTCTTCATTTTTTCTCTCTTTCTCCCAAAGATAGCTCTTTAAGTCTCAGAAAATGCAAGCGGGTAACCCTGAAACGCGTCGGTGCGTTTTTATACTGCGTGCTAGTGCTCGAGCACCCATCGAGCACGCATCGGGTGCTGGTGCCACGAGAATCTGCATTTTGGGCATGTCTCGAGCACACGACTACTGCTTCTGGCACTTTGGGTGCTTTTCATGCATGTGAACACTTTAATCTGTGCATGAGTGTCCCTCGGATGAGTCATCGAACAACACGTCAAATGGGTATGGATTCACACCGGAATGACCCATAACCCAACACAAAAATCCTTCCTTTTGTTCATGTCCACACTTGACTAAATAAACCTCCAGTCTCCATATGACCTCTTCAGGTAAAATGAAAAATTGATCCTATATAGCCATATGCTGAAAATACAGCTTGAATCAGTTGCATCCTGCCTTGGTAGTTCAAGAACTTAGCCCAAGATTTGTCTTTGGCTTTCACTATTGATGGGTTTTAGTAGTAAGTCTTGATGAAATGAGTGGCAGGCTCAGGTATATAATAGGAAACTCACCTTCAAATTACAGAAGCTGCAGAATGCTTTGTTTGATAGAATTACTTGCCCCACCAATGAAAGCCGTACTCTCTGAAGGATTATATTCAGGGCCACTGACTTTAAAAAAGTTCCAAAAGAGGAAAACTCAATATATTTTATTTAGTAAATTTAGTTTCCAGTTATAGATTATAGTTTAATTGTGTTAGTTTTGAAAGCCTATTTAGGGTGTATTTGTCATTAGCCAGTTAAACATATTTCTTATTATCTCTACAGATTTTCAGCAAATTATCTGCTCGTGAATGATGAATAATTTTCAATTTCTTGCACTTGTGGTGCAAACGAAAGGGGGTGATTCAGAGCAACTTTCTAAACTCTTGGTTGGTATAGGATCACTAGGACCAAAAGGTAGGGTCCCCTCTTCTAAGGCCTTCACTCTGTTGAAGTATCCCTCAAGAGAACCATTGATCATCATAGAATACTTGATAATTGTGATACAAGTCATGACCAATTCTGTAAAATGCTTTGTAAACCCCCAACGTTTCAGAACCTAACCAATTAAACTCCCTTGGAGCTTAGGCCTTCTTTAGGTCTAATTCTAATTCATGGCTTAAAACCACACCTTTGATTCTCTCAGTGAGCTACATTGTATGGAACTGTGTAGCAAGCTGTTGCTCTATCTATAACCGCCTACAGTGCTAGGATTACCCTACTTCATTGTCTCACAAACAACCAGTTATTCTGGAACTCCAAAATCCAAACCATTGACGTAACTCCAAAGGCTTACAAGTTTGGAACAAGCATTTGATGGTGGTAGAAAGATTTCAGAATGACAAAACCTTGTCATTTAGATCACAAGTAATGAATGAGGTTTTCTCTTTTGCCCCCACTTCTCAAGCTCTTTTTTCTTCTCTTTTTATGTGGATGACAGCTCGGTCAAGAGAAGGAAGTCTATTTATAAATGAGGCCGAAAACTAGTGTACAAAAATGTAGAACGGTGAAATTCATACTATGGCATTTGGGAACTAGCTCAAATGACATAGAACATGTGCGCAATTCAGTGGTGCACGTGTGAGAATTATTCTGTTATTTGTCGAGATTGTGTCTAAGTGCATGCTCTGGCGTTCAAATGCTAGATCGAATGCTAGTTTGAACACCTCCATATTTGTGCACGTTCCAAGCGTTTTTGAGTACCCGATCCTTTCCATCTTTGAAAAGTTATGTCTTGAGATACAATATATCACAATCAATAAATAAAGCTACTCAAATAC